>JAQQZR010000235.1:12500-15886 GCA_030068235.1 Notoglanidium macrostoma | reverse complement strand
CGTTTATGGTCATGCTAATAAAGCTCTTTGAATTGAATTGAATTGAGAGAGAGAGAGAGAGAGAGAGAGAGAGAGAGGAAGAGGGAGAGAGGGAGAGAGACAGAGAGGGAGAGAGAGAGAGAGAGAGAGAGAGGTAGACTCCTGTTGTGTAAAGCCTATTGTTTGGATGAGCTAGAGTGCCTGAAGTCAAAGGTTATTCACTGATAACTGACACTACCGATACACAGAGATCAAATGGAGATAAAAATCTATAACCTGAACACACACACACACACACACACACACACACACACACACACACACACATACACACTAATGAAACAAAGCCTTACTAAGCTGCTTACCTAGGAGTCAGTAAACTGAAGCTTAGCTTTATCAGGTATAAGGTATGTCTGAATGGAGTCAACAAGACACACACAAACACACACACACACACACACACACACACACACACACACACACACACACACACACATTTCAGTGTAATGTTGTGACCTACTGAGTCAAAGCTTTCGTTCACTCTGCAAAGGCTAATCTAGTCAGCCCTGATTGTCTCTCACACACACACACACACACACACACACACACACACACACACACACACACACACACACACACACACACAAAAGGACTCTCAAGTCTCTTTGAAATCGGCATGCAAATTTTTATGTAAACATAAAAACTGTATTTGAATGAATTTGAATATAAAAGCTCACATAATTTGGCAGGAACTCAAACTCGCGCAGTCGGTTCACTCAGTTCCGCTCTAAAGCCAGGCAGGAAACGTGTTCTGAATATGACTGACGCACAGGTACAGATCGTCCACGTTGCCCGGATGTTACACAGATATACCAAGTGTTAAAGCAAATTCGGGAGATTTGTTCCTAAACGCCGTGTACATGTTAGCTGCAGAAAACATGAAAACTCTGTAAACTGGGTGTTACTGAATTGTGGAGTTAAACAGCTTTTCATCATTTTTGTGTTCCGGATGTCTCGGGCGGGTCAGAAATAGTGGCTCGATGACGCACTGGGGCCACCTGATTAGCATAACCCCTCCCCTTCCACTACAGCTCATAAACATTGGAGCGAATTAGCATCGGAGGTTCTCCAGCTCGTTAGTGGCTTTTTAAACTTACTTCATGTCCAAGAAGGCGGCGCGGCACGGCGCGGCTCTAGCACGCGCCGGCCAGTCCAGATCTCAAACGGTGCTGTTTCGTTTCTCAGCGCAACTCCTACAGCATATAGACAACGGAGCAAACGGTCGGCTTGTGGGGGTTAATCTGTAGCCTAGCCTGTAGCCTAGCCTGTAGCCTAACTCTGCGTTGTCCCACTTCTGCTTTCTTTCCTAAATCTCACGATTTATTTAACCGTTCAAATTAGGCTGTGTGTTTAATAATACATTTATCTGTGATGTGATAAACAGTTTTACTGCTTTAAAAACACACACGCCAGTGGGTCAGCACGTCCTTGCTGTATACATTAAAAAAGAGATCACTAAGTGTTCTTCTTTTCATATCAGACGATCACGGTAGTGTGTAGCATTGCTCAGCCTAACAATAGACCGTTGTTCGGTGTAGGACTAGTCAGCAATGCTGTGGTTTTGTGTGTTTGATAGCCACCGTTCATGATAAACATAGGAACATGTTAGGGGCGTTAGCCCAGGTGACGAGTTTGCAGATTAAACGCAACCAAACGGAGGCTTCTGTGGTGTGATTGAGGATGAGTTAAGACGGACGGGGAAGTGAAAATTTTGGTGGATAGACAGCTAATAGCCAGAAATGCATGCTGTTACCGTGTCAGCAGTGACGTGACCATCCACGTACGCCGTGACACCCCTAACTGACATCTCTACACACTACATAGTGCACTACAAACCCAATGGAGTGCCATTTGAGATCTGTGGCATTCAGAAATTACGCACTAATGAAATGACATAGTGCCCTTATTTGGTGACGTGTGCATAAGGTTTAGTAAAAGTGTTTAAATAGACTTTTAAACTAGAACATGTAAAGGGTGAATCTTAAACATTTCAGCAGGATTGAATGTGAAGAATGTCTACAGTGTGAAGGAACATTCACACCAACAGCCAAGAAAAGGAGAACAGGATGCATAGAGTGTAACTGCTAGCAGCCTGATTGTGTGTGTGTGTGTGTGTGTGTGTGTATATTATATATTATATATTGTTCTAGTATGAACCCAAAACACACACACTGTATAACGTTAATTATTTTGTCTATCTGAGAACTGCAGCTTGATTTGGCTCGGGCAGCTGGCTCAGAGGATGCTTAAAATTATTCCATAACTCAGTCCTAAACACACACACACATACACACACACACACACACACACACACACACACACGCACGACTGGTTGATGTTAGTCCCCCGTAGGAGTGTCGGTTACTGTAAACATCTCTCCTCCACCAGCCCAGCGTACATCTCTCCACATTCTTCCCCTGACTCTCTCCAGCTGGACTGATACAAGACCAGGCAGCGGAAATGCTTGCGGTGGGAAAAAAAAGAGAGAAAACGGGGGAAAACAGAGAGAAAGAAAAGAAGGACAGGAAACATTTTTTTTTTCTTCTCTGCAGCTTTAGAGAGAAAAACGCAGAGCGGAGCCAAAACTCTGCAGCGTAAGTGACAGCGGCATCTCGAGAGAAACTCAGCAGCGCAAACGCTTCATTACTTCTGTTACGCTGTTCTGGGATCAGTGTTTACTGACGCGCCTCTGGTTCGCTTACATCTTCTCTAACTGCTCTGGGATCAGCGAGGTGACTTGCTCTGATTCTGTTATTGATCTGGAATCTGACTGTTCTAGGATCAGCTTAATCAGATCTGATAGATGCTGTTACTGATCTGGGATCAATTAATATATCGTATTTCCGTTTCAGGAACAGGATTAGTCTCTGAGATCCGTGATCAGTCTTATACGTTGCTCGTTCTCTGACTGATCTGGGACCAGTTTTGAAAATAATTGATCATTTATGGTGCAGGTACTCTCACTGTTTTGTCTTGTAGTCATCTGAGATCAGTCCTACAAAAACTTTATCACCTCTGTTACATGCTCTGTAATTCATACTGGCATTTTCTCTTACTGTATTGAGATCAGTCTTACTAACACTGCCCTTCTTTCTATACTTTTATAGATGCTCTCACTGATCTGGGGTCAGTTTCTGAATTCTCTGATGCAGCTGTCATTAGACCACTCACTGTTCTAGGATCAGTCTTATAACCACTTCCCTGTTTCTCATACAAATTCCCCAAGCTGCTCTGGGATCAGTTCTAGAACACTTTTCTTTGATTTCCTCATGTATGTTCTTCCTGCTCTGGGATCAGTCTCTGTTTTTGGATCAACACTTTTAACTCTGATTTTCACTTACATATTT
>JAQQZR010000235.1:0-10000 GCA_030068235.1 Notoglanidium macrostoma | reverse complement strand
TAATGATTTACAAACAAAATATTGTTCAGCTCTCGATCCCCTAAATCACTCAGAGCATTAAGAAGCCTTTCACATCCTCTGCGCAAAACCCGAACACCGTGATGGCGATGAAAAGAACGTTAAAATGAAGACATCGACGCTGCAATCAGCCACTCGATAAAATACCCCGTGCTTTATTTTATTGGAAAGTTTGAAGAAAAGCCTGAGAAGACGTGTGATTTGGGATGACGCTGACCTGCTTAGATTAGTTCAGCAGAGTAAAGAAGGAAGAAATGGGGACGTTAAAGGTAGAAAGAGGCAAACAAAGAGAGAGAGAGAGAGAGAGAGAGAGAGAGAGAGAGGAGGGACACAGGCAGCTATAAAATCATTTGGGACAAACCCAGTCTAAGTTTACGGGCGTTTGGGAGGAAGAAAGGGATCAAGGGCTTGCTAAAAAAAAACAGAGCAAAAAAAAGAAAGGATGAGGGCTGATTCTCGGAGGGTGAGGTAGAGAAGAATGGTTTAAAAAGAGAGAGAGAGAAAATGGAAAAGTGATGAAAGAGATGGAGATGCGAAGCAGGGCTGAGAGATGAGGAAGAAAGACAGAAAGGAAAGTAGGGAATGAAGAGATAAAGGAGGATGGAGAAAAGGAGACGAGAGAAAGAGCGAAAAGAAGGATGGGATGGGAAAAGTTGAAAAAGGAAGGGAGAGAGAAACTGACATCGAGGGAGGTGCAAAAAGTGAAGAGAAGGAGAGAGAGAGAAACAAGAAAGAGAGATACGCAGACAGAGAGGGCGAGTATTAAGGGGAAAGTCGTTAAATCTCAGTATTTACGTTTCGGATCAGATCCATGATGGAGTCTAAAGCATCGTGGAGGATGTTGATTTCGCTCCAGATCTCTGCCAGAGCGTGTTCCAGTGGCCCGCTCTCACTCCATCCTTCCTTTTCCTCCTTGCTTTCTTTCTCTTCCTCCTCTACTATCATTCTCGAGATGAGCACTAACGTGAGGCTAACGTGATGCAGCTCTCTGCATTTCACAGAGGCGAGTTTAAAAAAGAGGACACACATGGAAGTAACTGATCATTCACTTTGGGAGACAGAGAGAGAGAGAGAGAGAAAGAGAGAGCGAGAGGAAAAGAGGGCACATCAGATTGCCGATGTACTTTTCCAGCTCTGATTAGACGTGACACTTCAATGCTCACTCAGTGATCGAACGTGAGAATGTCGACTACTGACATGTATCAGCGTTCACCCACAAATAAAAACACAAAAGCGTGTTCAGTAATCAGCGTTGCAGTTTTATTTTCTGTTGCGTTACTCATAAACCAGAGAAGGCGGAGATATGCAAATGAGCCATATTAAATCTCTTAAAGCAGGCCGTGTGTGTGCTGGTTTAATCAAACTGATGTTGGTGTTATGTAAGAGCACTTTTAGAAACGGACAGTGTGGAAAATTCACCCAGAGGGAAGCGGGGAATGAGGCCAGTGCTATGAATAGGTCAAACACACACACACACACACACACACACACACACACACACACACACACACACACACACACACACACACACACACTATAGATTGGGTTTTAGATGAGTTCTGCAATGTGTTGAACCCAAAGCTGGAGTCTAATATGAAAACGTTTCTACTGTTAAATTGTTTAAAATCCTGCAGGTCTGTAACCAATGAGCTGTGAGCTCAGGACTTGGGGGCGGAGTCACAGTGTCACCATGACATCAAACCGAATCATTAAGAAGGGAATGCTATATGTAGGGGCGTTTAAATTATCATTATTATTACTTTCATTTATTGATTCAATCGGATGCTTTTGCACTCTATTAGTGTAACAAATGACCATCTCACAACCAGCCTACGATGTGAAACCGCTCTGGACACAGTGTCAGTTTTCAGGCTTCTCTCTCTCTCCCTCTCTCTCCCTCTCTCTCCTGTCTTTATCCCTTCATTAATATGCATCTCCACTCCGCTTGGCTAATCAGGAAGTGTGTGTTCTCCTTATTAAATACTCTCATGAATCTAGTAGAGTTTAAAACTATCTCTTTTAACCATAACGCTCTAATAATAAACAATATGTACAGTAATAAATTTGTTAATATGTCTTAATGCCCAGCTATTAAAAACGGCTCAGGAATATTTCTATACTCTGATCTCCAGAACAATGGAGGAACTATGAATATTCATAAATATGCTTTCGCTATCCTAAACAGCCACTAAACTGCTAATTTAGTGCGTAAAAAAAAGGTTCCATCTAGCACCATAAAGGATTTTTCTGTCACCGAGAATGATGATGCAAACTTTTTTTAAATTTTTTTTATTATTATTAAAGATTAACCACTTTACTAGCTACCATTATTATTATCATGTCAAATGTGTCCACACCAAAGACAAAACCGACACCGACCTAAAATTATAAAATTACATCTTATTATTCACACGGTTTTTCCACCGAATGACGTCAAAGTCAAATAAAGTGGTGGTTTCTGGTGTTAGCGTTGGGTTCTGTAGGGTCCTTGTTCGCAATGCTGCGATTCCACTTGCCTGTGGTAACTTGCAGATTGGAATGAGCTCATGTGAAGTGGGAAAATAAAACATGGAAGCCTCTACGGTCGTATTTTGTTAGCAACAAGCTAGCCAGCTAACGTTTCTTCAAACCGTGAATTGTATAGTCAGATTTAGCACGCGAATGTTTCTGTATGTTGACAAAAAAAAACTTGTACATACGGCACGACTCATTTTTAAAAAAGTGGTAAAAAAGTGCTACTTTATTTATTTCTCAAGCTAAGCACGGCCATGTTGATATAACGTCACTCTGTAAACTGGGAACTAACTTGTAATTGCAACCCCAAGACGAGTAGGAATTTCAAGGTGATGTTTTTATCCGAGTTCCCTTTAGCTGTATTATAGCTATTAGCTATAATATACGGCATACATTTCAGATTGTTTTGTGCGGATTATCGTCGATCACTATGTCGGTCCCGAGTGTCTACAAAACAGAGAAATTCCGACATTAGGGTGTGTTACGCTTCCTCTTCGGTACCCGAGTCCTAAACGTAATCCAGCTACTATGAATAATCTGTAGTGAAACGTTTTGCTGCCCTGTGGATAAACATGTCATTCTCCTTCATCCCTAACACAAACCAGTTCATTCAGTCTAGCAGTATAGTTCTGCCAGCTAATGAATATTAATGAACAATTGGGGTTATGAATATGAATCAGGTGTTTGACAATCAGGCTGTAAGTAGGAGAAGCAAAATAATATTTGATTAAAAAACAAAAACATGAGATTTTTTACAGACACACAGGAAAAACGCCTGCTATTACAGAACACCAATCTGATAATATTAAAAGCTATGGTTTGTGTATAAACTTTTTTTGCTTGTTTGTTTTCTTTTTCCCCAGATTACTAACTTCTGACTATTTTAATTAATCATCCAGCATTTTCATTAAGGCTATTATAACTACCAAATCTACATTTCAGTATTACTAACTGACTCTAAATACTAAAAGAAGTCATCGTGATTGTAGTTAGCATGTTGCTAATACGCGCCTCAGAGAAATAACGGTCTTTTTTTTTTTTGAAATAATTAAACAGTGCTCTCGCGCTCCTGTAGAGCAACAGAAATGAACGGCCAGTCTGTCAGGCGTTATACTCAGCTTTAAGTAGGAAAATAATAGAGAGAGAGAGAGAAGTTAGGGATTTTACCCTCGGATAACATTTATAAGGATTTAAAAGTGCTGTTAAACCATTAAAAAGTAGGTCAGGTCGAAAGAGGACGCTTAAAAATGAGTGTGTATGAAATCGCGTTGAGTCGCGTGCGCATTGTTTAGTGTGTAGTGTACATTTAGGACGCATGCGGTCATGTAAAAAGGGGTTTTAAAAGAATATGAACACTTAGAGAAAGGTGTCATTGTTAAACTACAACCGTTCAGTCTTTATTGTTAAAGGAAATTAGGAATAATCAGGAATTGCTCCCAGGAGGTCATGAGATTGCGACGATGCTGACATTACAGACGGATCCATGCAATGCACCACCATGTAAATTCAATGAATGAGCCATGTTTTACAGAATAAAACGTTTATTTTAATGTGTGTATCATGCATAAAGCCCTATACTCACCGCAACGCTGGAAACAGCCGAGTCTGGTCTTTCAATCATTGTAGTACCGTGACACCACCCAGGTTCCGTGCCGATAATTAATGCATAAAAAATCAAATAAAACAGAGCGATGCCTTTTTTCTTGGGATCAAATGTGGCTCTGAGACATCAGATCAGATCAGATCAGGTCAGATCAAAGCCCGGGGAGTAGAATGCAGGAGGAGATGTAATGCGGGATGCGAGCAGCGGACAGCACTTGGGGGAAAGGCGATTGTCGCCTTACATTATGCTTCCCTACCCGTTTTCAGACAGGCCACGCCCTGTTGTGTACGGATTGGTTGACTCGGTAGTATCCCGCCTCTTACGCTGGGAGTTAGTGACGTCATTGCTGTTTGCGGAAGTGCGAATGTAACGAATGAGCTTCGTCTTCAGAAAGACTGCACTCTTTAACTCAGAGTAAATGCTCACTTTCTTGTTGGGTGATCATTAATAACTCATTAAATTCGTTTTTATTGCCATTCTGAAAATGTTTCACAATGTTCAGTGTAAACGCGTCGTCATTGTTTAAAAAAAAAAAAAAGAAGCTAAGCAGCTTAAAATTAATGAAATTTAAACTTAATATACTATAGCTTCAAATATAAAAATAAAAAGAGAATTAAAAATAATAGATAATATCCATTGTAATATTGTGCGGATGCCAGTTCCGCTAATCACAGGACTCGCTGTTACCTTAGAAACGTTAACCGCTCCTGTACCAGGAAGCGGGCTGATCGTTCTAGCCAATCTCATTTCAGGAGGCGTGATGCTTCTGACCAATCACAGTGCTGTAGGCGGGGTTTTGTCCGAATACGGGTAGGGTAAGTAAAATGAAGCGGTCCTCCCGTAATGCACTAACGCGCTCATTGGTGTACGATGTGAAAGATTTCATACAACTTCAGCCGCACGCGCGGTTCTGCTGGGGCAAAGCATTGTGGGAATTGAAGTTTACAAATGCGGAAACTGTTTATGTCATTGTTAAGACGTATTAATATCACCGGAAATCAAGTATGAAGCATTATAGAAAATAACTTAGACTTAATTAAGAGGTAGTCAATTTAAAATATAATAATTTTATTATCAATTAATTATTTTTTATTAGTAACAATTTTTGCTTATACTTTAAATATTATTGTTTTTCTTTTTATTATTAGTAATTATTTTTATTTTTATAATTTATGCACAAAATATATTGCTCAGATGTACTTTTTGTTTACTGCTTTCTTTATTCATTTTTACCTTGTAATTTGCCTCAGGATTAATAAAGTATCTATCTATCTATCTATCTATCTATCTATCTATCTATCTATCTATCTATCTATCTATCTATCTAATAATTTCCTTCCTTTTAACAAAATGATTTAAATTTCTTTTGAAGCAGAGTAATTAATCATTCATTTTAATAAATAAATGCAATGTTTAACATTTTTCTAAACTATATTTATCTTATTTCTCAGCTGTATGAGACTAAAGTTGGCTTCTTTGGATTTTCTGTTGCACCTTGAAATGTCCTGTAGTTACTCTATCGTGCCTGTAGATGGCAGTAAACTCTGAATAATACAGCAAAAATCTATCTGCTTCTTTCTTTCGTTCATCATTCACAAATTTGATGAACAGACATGCAGCAGCTCGTGACCACAGATTTTAGTGAAGCAGGACGACATTAATAACGACATTAATAACAACATAGCCTCAAACAAAATGGAGTCAAGAGTCTGATTCAGGGCGGCACGGTGGTGCGGTGGTTAGCACCGCTGCCTCACAGCAAGAAGGTCCTGGGTTCGATCCCTGGGTCACCCAGGGTGCCTTTCTGTGCGGAGTTTGCATGTTCTCCCAGTGCATGTGTGGGTGTGCTCCGGTTTCCTCCCACAGTCCAAAGACATGCAGATTAGGTCAACAGGCATTTTTGCATTCTTTGCATCCCCCAGACTTTTGAAAATATATCTATCCCTGAGAACCCGACAGATGCAGATTGCATCCAAATTCAGGTCCTTTCTTCTCAGTTGGTGTACATCATAGCGAGGTGGAGCGAATATCACATGACCAATCTGCATCCATCTCCACACCCATCAGTCCTGGTTGAATCGTCACTGCATAGATATGAAACTTGTATCACAAGAACGAACAGAACAGAAACCTTGTAACGATGCTGGTCCCATTTGTACAGTATTTGTACATAGCAAAGTAATTTCCTCGTGAAGACAGATCCGACTACTGTAAACGTGACTAATTTCTGCATACATTTTCACACTCCTGCTTCTCGGTTGACGACACGAAGTCCCTTTCGCTTCACAAAGTAGCGCAGATCAAAATAAACAGCCGCCGTTTCTCTGTGCGACAAAGCGTTGTGAGTAATGTGGTTTTGAAATCATAACAAATGAAACAACTGCATTTATTTCTGTTAGACGCGTTTATTTCCGTACCAAGCACATATTTTTTGCAAGTCATAGAGTATCACACCAGCACAGATTCCAGACACACAAGTGTGGATACACAAGTACACAAGATTTCATTACTGCCTGCATGTTATGGTGAGATACATGTAAGAACACGACACAGTTATTAATGATGACATTATTTCTGTGATCTTTGTTCTCTCGATAAAAAGGATAGTATTAAAAATCTGCTAGTATTATCCTATGAAATGATGCGATATCTGAGTAGACAAAATTGTAAATAGAAAAAAAGCATACAAAATACAGTATGTATGGCTAACACTTATAATAACCAAGATAAAAGCTTAAAAGTGATGGTATGGAAATTAACCTGAAAAATGACCAAGGGGTTATAGGGTTAAAAAAAAAAAAAAAAGGAAATTCACCCAGCGAAGTAAAACTAAAACGTTTGTATGCGTCATTTTCAGCAGAACAGTTAGTTTCACATGTAGTGAACCAGCCAAAACAGAAAAAATGGGAAGTAATGGAGGACTTATTGTTGTAGAGATACTCTGGCAGCAGGCGAAAATGTGCATACGTAAGAAACATGACACAAAGGTCATGCTGTTATAGGAAACGTATAAAAGATCCCACTGCCTAAACAGTGAGGGGAAATACATATTTTGTTTTTGTTATTTACCATAACTCCAGCCTTTTGACCTTGTACTTCTAAATACCGTATGAACAGAAAAGTATGTATTCAAAAGTATAAACAAAGATATGCTTAAAGAACAAAATAGATAGGAGATGTTGTAAGTAAGGGCTGTAAGGCCTTCCTGAGTTACCTCAGCTGTATGTTGTCCTGCTGTAATGTCCATCCTCTCCACAGATTCAGTTTCTTGGTCAATGAGATTAAATTCTCCTCTATGAAGTCCTGGTGCATTGCTTTATTCATATTGCCATTGATACCATGATGCTCCCACCACCGTGCTTCACCGTGGCTGTGACGGCGTTCTCGGGATCATACGCTTAAGCCTTCTTTCATTCAAAAACGATGAGCTGAATTACAGCTAAAGAGTTCTATTCTGTTTCCTCGGACTGCAGTTTATTGTCCCAAAAGAGCTCCGGTTTGTCTAGATGCTTACAGATGCATATTTCTGTGCTTCTTTTTTAGCATTAGGAAGGCAACCACAGCTGATGTGTTCGATTACAGGTGGGTTTCTATTGCAGTTTTGTGCAAAATAAAAGCGATTTTTTTTTAGGTCAAAAAAACCTAATTGTGAATGGTCCGTGTTTCCACTGAGTGATGCTATGCGAGTAAAGCTGTAAAGGTGTCTCCTCTTGTGATTTTCTTCTCTTACGGTAGTTCTTACAGAGCTCTTTTTTTTTCCAGAAAGGTCCTCTTCATGTAATGCCAAGTAACTCAAATGTGAAAAAATTGTCAATTTTGCGAAAATTGCGTTGTCCAATCATTTAAAAAAACACCTCAGTGCAAACATACAAAATCCGGATTTGCGGTATTTAATAGTTTTTGTTTTTTAAATCCACATTTCCGTTTCTCGTTTTTTAGTTCCCAATCTCAATCTGTGCATTAAGCAGGCCGCCGGAAACCTTTTAACTGATTTAATTGCGGTTGAGCGAATTTTGGTTTTAAAGTTTGATGGCGCTGAGGCTTGTTTTTGAGTCCCTTTTTCCAGGGAGGAAGTTAAATATTTTGTCAATAAATTCATAGAAAAGTTAGTTTTTATATATAATCTATTAGCCAGAATAGAAACAAATGGATGCTGTTGTGATCGAGACACTTTGATAGTTGATAGCAGGAAGAAACGAACATCTTTCTGATCAATGGGTTGTCATGTAAGAGCCGAAATCAGCACTGGACTACATTACCCATCAGCCCCTGCACATCACCTGACCCCCAGTGATCACACACACCTGCTCCAGGTTGCACCTAATGAGCACTGTATTTAAGTCCTGGTTTTTGTGTGTTCCTTTGTGTAGTGTTACCTGGCTTGCTGTGGCCTTATAGTTTATGATTTGTATCCATAGTTCATGTTTATACTGCTACGCTGCAAAATGAAAAATAAATCGCTTGCCGATACGTCGTTCTGCTCTGCACATTCTCTCACTTTTTATATTTTAGTATGATTACAGTAGAATATACAGCATTGACAATGAACCCTATTGTCTATATTCTGCATACGCTATAATTCTATCATACATGCAGGAAATAAAACACATAGCTTGTGCCATTATAATAAACATTTGCCGCATTACATAAATGTGTACACACGGTATGTGAAACTGTAAACTGAAAAATTTAAATGAAACCGTGTGCAGAAAGACAATATTTTTTCAGGAAGGATTTCAGGAAGCATCTGTTCACAATAAGCGATTGCACAGCAATGTTCGCTGTTCATTCAGAAATAGAGCGGGGAATTTTCTGTGTCTGTTCGATGAAAACTCAGCCGAGCATGTTCATACGTAATACAGAACACGGAATAATACCCGGAAAGAGAACTGGAGGAACCCTTCAGAAAAACGTGTGCAAATTAAGATAATAATAAACAAATGACGCATTCAGTGAAGCATATATTGTGCTTAAACATATAGCTGTTAAGTTTTATTGAAAATGCTTAGCCATATATATGTCAGGGTTTCTTCACATATTTAAATGAATGACCATTTGTAAAACACTAGTTTAAAAATGATTCAGTAATCTTCTCCCTGGACTTTTCTTCATGTGTCTATGCTTGGAAGGAAAAAAGGGAAGAACGAAAGAGAACAGTCTACACTCCAGTCATTAACGTCACATGATACGATAAACATGATGTTAAAGCTCTAATGAATTCAGAAGTGGCTCGAACGCTCAAGTTCCTCTTAACACAGTTAGCGCTGCAGGACAGTACAGTATACGGTTACAGATGAGAAATGAGGATGGTCTCTGCTCATCCAGCCATCTTTTTACCTCCTGGGGAAAGAATAAAATAAGAGTAAAATTAAAGGCAGGAAGCTGAAATATTGCTCAAGAGTTCAGGAGACGTCTCAGTATGCCAGAGTGTGTGAGACATATTCGATCGGATCACATACACGTATTATTGTTTGTACCTATTCTTACGCTTTACTATGCTGTCATTTGATATTAACTGCATATAGCACGTTGGTCAACGTTGTTTTTATCTGCTTTATAAACAAATGACTTAATAAGATACAGTAAAAAAAATGGCCTGCAGAAAGATAATATGTTTCAGTATGTATGTTTTCAATATTATTATTATTAGTAGTAGTAGTATTCAATACAATGTGTATGTTCAAGAGTCAAGCAGCTTGAGCAGATTTACACACCATCACATGTGGTAGAATTTGCACTGCCCTTTATAACTCAATATCATCAGCATTAGAGTAAAATTCCCAGTGTGGAATCCATCCATCCATCCATTATCTATAGCGCTTTATCCGTCTGGGTGGCGGGGAAGCTGGAGCCAATCCCAGCATC
>JAQQZR010000234.1:0-15890 GCA_030068235.1 Notoglanidium macrostoma | reverse complement strand
TAGATAGATAGATAGATAGATAGATAGATAGATAGATAGATAGATAGATAGATAGATAGATAGATAGAACACTTTATCCCTGAAGGGAGCATGAGCAATTCACATAAGTCACAAAATGCACAGACAATGTGGCAGGTAAAAAAATCTATATGGCAAAATATATATAGTAAATAAAATAAAAATAACAAGATTATGTAAGTTAATATATAGTTAATGGCAAGAAAAAGTATGTGAACCTTTTGGAAGTTCATGGTTTTCTGCATTAACTTGTCATAAAATGTGATCTGATCTTCACCTAAGTCAAGGGTATTGACAAATATAATGTGCCTAAAACAGTAACACAAAAGAATTCTGATCTTTCATGTCTTTATTGAGAACAACCATAAAAAAAAAACCCTCATAGTGCTAGTGGAAAAAGTATGTGAACCCTTGAGTTAATGACTTCAAAAAAGCTAATTGGAGTCAGGTGTTAGCATACCTGGAAACTTGTTAAGAAAATGAGTTTGGAGGTGGACTCGAGCTACTTTGAATGATAAAAACCACTCAAACTTTATGAGTTTGCCATGCACAAGAAGAATATGCTAATGTGAGCAATGCCTCGCCAAAAAGAGCTTTCATAGGATCTACGACCAAGAATTGTTGATTTACATAAAGCTGGAAAGGGTTACAAAGTGATTTCAAAAACTTTAGAAATCCACCAGTCTACTGTTAGGCAAATGATATACAAATGGAGACACTTTGGGACTGTGGCTACTCTACAAAGAAGTGGGTGTCCAATCAAAATGACCCCAAGAGTACAATGAAGACTTATCAATGAGGTAAAGAAACAACCTCGAGTGACAGCGAAAAGATTTGAAGGCATCATTGAAACAGGCTAACTTCTGTGTTCATGAGTCTACAGTACATAAAACATTGAACAAGCAGGGTGTCTATGGCAGGACACCACGAAGGAAGCCTCCGCTTACTAAAAAGAACATTGCTGCACTGCTGAAGTTTGTGAAAGAGCACATTGACATTCCACAGCAAAATGTTTTGTAGACTGATGAAACTAATATTGAACTATTTACAAAGAACACACAGCAACACGTCTGCCGTAAAAAGGCACCTGAATCATGAGAAATCATCATGAAAACATCATCCCAACCGGAAAGTATAGTGGAGGAAACATCATGATTTGGGCCTGCTTTACTGTCTCAGGGCCTGGCCAGCTTTCAGTCATTGTGGGGAAGATGATTACCCAAGTGTATCAAAACATTATTCAGGATAATGTGAGAATGTCTGTACATCAGCTGAAACTCTGTAGAATTTGGTTGATGCAACAGGTCAATGACCCAAAACACAGGAGCAAGTCTACAACAGAATGGCTTCATAAAAACAAAATGCACCTTTTGGAGTGGCCAAGTCAAAGCCCAGACCTCAACCCAATAGAGATGCTATGGAATGACTTAAAGAGAGCCATACACATGAGACATCCAAAGAATATGACAGATCTAAAGCAGTTCTGCCAGGAAGAATGAGCTAAAATTATTCCTGAACAATGTGCAGGTCTGATCCACAGCTACAGGAAGTGCCTGGTTGAGATTATTGCTGCCGGGGGGTGTCAACAAGGTATTAATTCCAAAGGTTCACTTACTTTGTCTTAGATGAAGATCAGATCACATTTTATGACAAATTAATGCAGAAAACCATGAACTTTCAAAAGGTTCACATACTTTACTGTATTGTGATGCCGATGACTGCACAGCCCCGGAGTCTTGGCTCAGCAAACACTCCTCCCCGCCGGAAAACCCTGGAAGGAGCCAGGGAATCCCCACCATGCAACGCACACCAATAAGAGTGGGGCGGGGCTGTGTAACCCGGCACAGCTGGAGATCAATTCCTGTCCACTCTCCAGCCCGTGGCGGAAGCGGATAAAAGGGAGGCGGCAGCAGAACACGGTGAGCGAGTCTAGAGCCGACAATAATGCGAGTGCTCTCTCGATCTGTCTCTTTTTCTCCCTTCTAGACTCCCCGTGAGAGGTCACTGCCCGACGCTTGAGGAATCCCCACCGCCGCCGCCTCCACAACCTCAGAGAAGCCGTGATATCAGAGGGGTTTCCCTGCAACCCGGAAGTGGACTCAACACTGCATGTGCTTCCCGAGCTAATTCCCTCAGCATGTATTTCCCACACAAATTGCACATTTTATGACTTTCTTTGCCTCACATACACTATTTCACCTTTTTGGACTGCTTAAAAATAAAGAACCCTTCACCTTATCGTTGTTTCTCATGTCTCTGTATCTCGTCGCCTCAGCTCCCGTTCACAGTATGTATGTATGTATGTATGTATGTATACAAACACACACATAGATAGATAGATAGATAGATAGATAGATAGATAGATAGATAGATAGATAGATAGATAGATAAGATTAATAATTCAGAGGAGATGCTCGCAGATGTTAACAGTGCACTGCCCAATATATCCAGCAACACCATCACTGGCACCAATTAGCTTGTATATGCCACTGTCCTGGAGATGCATGGGTACAAACTCAAGAGCAAGGTTGTAAAGTGCCCACCATGAAGAACAGATTGGAAGTTAAGATCAGAGAAGCCTGGGGTCACGTCAACTAGCTCACAGAGGTGCAGAAATGAGTCATGAGAGTGGTCTTGGGTCATGAAGAAGCATAACAAGATGTCCACAATGAGGCTCTGGAGACTGCCAAACAAAGTCTCACAACTCTTGCCACAAGACTGACGAGATCCACCAGGGAAGCAGAGGTCAAAAGAATAAATGGCCTGTTCTCCAAAGAACCATCTAGGGTATATTTACAGTTGCAAGGGAATAACAGCATAGGAGGATTAGAGCCACTCAGATTTGGGACTGAGAAATGCTGGAAGGACATATGGGAAAAGGAGGCATCACATAACACCAATGCCAAGTTGCTGGAAGACCTAAAAGCAGACCACAGTGATAGCCCACAAGAAGAACCAGTCACCATCACCAAGGCAGATATCCAGCAATAAGTCTCAGGCATGAAGAACTGTACAGCACCTGGACCTGACATGATACACATTTACATGTTGAAGAGGCTATCAGCACTCCATGACCACCACAATGAGTGAGCTGCTAACAATGGGCAGTCACCCAGACTGGCTAATGCAGGGTAGGACAATCCTGATCATGAAAGATTCCCAGAAGCGTACACTGACCTCTGGTTTACCTCACAAATCTCTTAGTAAACTTCAACTGGTTCAGAATTCAGCTGCTCGAGTTATTACTAGAGCTACGTGACTCTCTTCTATTACTCCAGTTCTCAAGCAACTTCATTGGCTTCCAATTCGTTCTCGTATAGATTTTAAAATTCTTCTCCTAACTTTTAAAGCTTTACACAATCTGGGCCCACCATACCTCTCTGAACTGCTTGAACCATACTTACCTTCATGCTCACTCCATTCTCCTTTTCTCTCTATACCTTCTGCATCCCTATCCACTATAGGATTAAGATCTTTTAGCTGCTATGCTCCTCGGCTATGGAATACTCTTCCCCTTCACATATGCACAATCACTTCTTTCTGGGTTTAAATCTCTTCTGAAAACCCATTTATTTACACTTGCTTTTCATATATAATTTAAATCCATTAGTTATTTATTTATCTGTATTTTATTTTTCTTCCTAGTGTTACTATTGTATAATTCATTGTATTGTTTTATCTATTGTATTGTGTGTAAAATTTTTGCTTGTAACTTGTAAGGTGACCTTGAGATTTTTGAAAGGCACCCACAAATAAAATGTATTATTATTATTATTATTATTATTATTATTATTATTATTATTACTGCCATCCAACTACAGGCCAATAATCTGCCATTCCACAACATAGAAACTCCTCTCATGCATCATAGTGGAGACGTTAGACAGATACATGAGTCAATACATGAGCAAAGCTCAGAAAGGAATTGGAACCAATACCAGAGGGTCAAAGTACCAGCTACTGTACATGCTATTGTGGATAAAGCAATCACCCAAGATTCTAAAACTAGGCAGACCAACCTGAGCACAGCCTGGATTGACTACAAGGAGATCTATGATTCGATGCCCCACTGGAATGCTTGGCACTATACAAGGCTATTAAGGCACTGATGAGCTTCATCAAGAACTCAATGTGGCTATGGAATTCAACACTGTAAGCCAATTCCAAGGCCATTGCACAAGTCACCATAAAGTGCGGTATATACTCAGGTGATTTACTATCTCCGCTGCTGTTCTGCATAGGCCTGAACCCTCTCAGTCACATAATCACAAAGATTGGATATGGATACAGAAGATATGGATATGGAAGTTCAGAAGTGGAGTAACCATCAGCCACCTCCTGTACATGGATGACATCAAGCTGTATGCTAAGAGTGAGAAAGACATTGACTCACTGATCCACCACACCAGAATCTACAGCGAGGATGTCATTCAGATCAGGATGTCATTCAGACTGGTTAAATGCCTGCATCTTAAATGCCTGAATTGACTGCATGTAGATGGGCCTCAATCCTTATCTTCTGCTTAGCGAATGCTTCTGTCATGATTGGCGGCAGACTGTCATGTAGTGTACTCATGTGCCAGGTGCTGATCATTATTTCCATCACCTGTAGTGTTCCCAAGCTGGGGTTGTAGTCTTCCAAGTCCAAGCTGTGAGACTAGCTTCCACTTCATTTGATGTTAGAGCATTGAGCCAAGAGCTGTTTATTAGTTAGAGTGGATGTTGGTCTTCTGGTCATCTATAGTTCCCTCATTCGGTGCATTTAGCCTCTTTCCTTGGGCTTCCTGTTATAGTAGCGTTCCATCAGTTCCAAGTTTTCTGACCTAGTCCAGGTGTGTTTTGTTGCAGTAGCCCACTTTTCATCAGTATGTCCTGGTTCCTGAACAACTGATGTGGACCTTGTAAACCCGGGTGACATCCGAGCCAGAATGGCTTTGAATTCATGTCGCTCGCTCATGTTCCGAGGTAGGCTTGTGCCAGCATCTTGAGATATATGTTATGAGGTTTCATGACTGTGTACATCTCTTCTTCATTCACACTGATGCTTGTGACCTTGGCCTGGGTGCAGCCTTGATGCAGAAACATAAAGAGGGTTGAGAGGTTGCTATAGTATATGCGAGTCGCTCCTTGCACAAAGCAGAAAAGCCATACTCTACCCCTGAGACAAAGTGCCTCTAGCCAACTGCCTGATGCACTATCCTGCAACCCACTGCCACATTCCTGCGACACCCTATTCTCTTACCAGAGTACGCTGTCATATGCAGTTTGTATCTCAGTGCTCTCACTCCTGTGTTACTGACAGATCGTTCACATGTCAAACAACTGCAACTTGATGAACCAATCACTGGCCAGCTGCTCAGAAATCTTAAAGCAGACCCACAGATTGACTAATATGAAGACAGCACCTCACAGTATGTTGTCTATGATGGTCTGCTCTACTACAAAGACCTGAAAAACAGATGTGGTTTGCATCCCCTGAAAGAGTTTTAACTTTATGTCCTCACATTGCTCCATGGCACCTTGCTCAACTACTATCATGATCATCCAGGATGCCTTGGTATTTTAAAAACCCCAACAAGTCTGCAGTTCAGATTCTTGTGGCCCAAAATGGCTGCAGACATCAAGCAACATGACACTTCTTGCTCAGTCTGTCAGTTCACTAAACCAAGCCAAAGAAAGCCAGGTCTCATGGTTCCTATCCTGCCTCAAAAACCATGGGAGCACATGGGGGTTGATTTTGTCTGGGCACTGCCCTGAAATGCCTACTTTTTGCTCTTTGTTGACAACTTCTCTAAGTGGATTGAGATGTAAGCAGTCAGAGAGGCAATAGCGTTTAAGAATGAAGTATTTTCCAGACACGGTGTGCTGACCTACCTTATCTTTGACAGAGGACTGCCCATTGTAAGTAAGCTGTTTGAATATGTCATTTCCACACTCAGATCCATGCACATGCTCACAATTGCCTACAACCCTCAAATGAATGCGACAGAATGAGTGAACAGGCCACTCAATATAAGTTTTGTTCCAAGATCTGTTTTGCACTACATACAGCCCCCCAATAAAGCATTGGACTCAGACCTTCCATGATGCTCAGTGGTCGGGAGCTGGAAACCCCATTCAACCTCATTGTATAACCTTCCTGTGTCACTCATAAGCAAGGGAATGTCAATTACAAACTGACTACACAGGACACAGGAGCGGACGTGGAGTTTTTCACATAGTGAATATGCAACCTTTCCACACCTGGGACTCAGCTTCCTCTAGCAGGCATACTGTCCCCACCATGGCAGGACACCAAGACTCTAGACCGTGATTTACACACGACCGACAGCCAAACTGACCTTCCTGCAGCAGGCAGGTGTGCCTAATGATGCTGACCCAGTACCCATCATGGACTTTGACTCAGAACCACTTAATTGTGATTGATTTGACACAAGCCCAGATTGTGCTGGATGGTATGACCTCAGATTGAGACGTTACTCCAGGGTCACATCCAGTTGGTGAGACAGCGAATGGATGAACCCTTACCACTCTGACAGACTTGACCTGAAATAGGCAGTTTTTAGCTATGTTAAGTATGTGACAAATAACTAGGATGCAACATCTGTTCTATGCACTCCTGACTCACCTGCCATATTAACACAAAACAAAACAAAAAATGCTTTGTTTCTTTGCTTACTCTGTCTGATATGTTGCACTATGCTGCAAATCATGCCTTTATCTGTGTGAAACTGCTACCTTTTTATTGAGTTTATGTATAACAGAATGTTAAGTAATGGTGGGTCAAATTTTTCAGCTGTATACAGTTGAGGTCAGCCTTATTATCACCAGGGGGAAATATGTAACAGCCAGAGTCTATGGATGCCTTCCTCTTATGTATGTTGGACTGTGAGCTATTTCTACACTCTCTTCTCTCTGGCTGACACCTGTGTGGTAGGACACTGCTTTTGTAACGAGTTTATGAAGGTCCTGTTATTTATGTTTTACCATAATGTACAACGATTTAATATAGTACTGTGAAGACCTGGCATGGTATGGTCAATGGTAAGTCCCCCAGCACAGAGCCAGCCTTCTTTATTAACTTGTTTAGCTTCTAAGTGTCAATGACTCAATGGTTCTGATGCTGTTGCCTCAACAGATGGCTGCAAAGAAAATTGCATTTGCAACAACAGACAGGAAAAAAAAACATTTTGTTGCACACATTAAAAGCCCAAAGCTTTCTCAAAAAGTAGAGTCTGCTCTGTCCTTTGCTATAGACAGCCTCAGTGTTACATTTCAAGTCCAATTTGTTGTCAATGTGCACAGCCAGCTGTCTATAGTCCTCGATCACCTCAACCTCTTCTCCCAGGATAGAAGTGGAGTTCAACTTAGTCCAGGTCCTCTTAAAATCTTCAACCATCTTCTTCATCTTAGCCACATTTAAGAGATGGTAGTTCCCACACCATGCCACAAAGTGGTCTACTAGTTCCACGTACTTAGTCTCCTGTCTACCACTGACACTCTCCACAACTGCAGACTCATCTGAGAATTTCTGCAAATGACAGGATTCTGAGTTGTACTGCTAACCACCTGCTCACACACTCAACCCCTCAGTTGTATGAACTGTGGTCCATTTATCAGGAAGTCAATAAGGTGTCTACTTGAATCTTTTGGAACTTTCAGCAGTATAAGCTGGATTGTGTTAAAATCACTGGAGAAATCATAGAACACAATCCTCACAGTTCTGCCAGCTTTGTCCAGATGAGAGTGGGCTTGCTGTATACTATTGCTCTGGGCAAAGACACTGAACTGAAGTGGGGTCAAAGAGGTGGTCTATCTGAGGTCTAAGATGAGCCAGATGTTTGAGGTCTGAGATGGGATGTTGAAGCAACTGATCTACATTCATTGCGGACAGATAGAGACAACTTCTTTGGTACCGGAAAAATGCAGAATGTCTTTCACAGCACTGGAACCTTCTCCTGACTCATGTTAAGGTTGAACAGGTGCTATAGAATCCTGCATAGTTGGTCCACACCTGCCTTCAGAATCCTGGGGCTGATACCATAGGAGCTTTCAGACCAAACATTTCTAGGGACTTATTGAGAGTAACTACTACCTGGAGAGCTCCCGTGAAAATTACATACCGTTAAGTGCCTTTTTTCTGATTGCATTCACACTGCCAGTAGGAATGCTGGAGTAAGCTGCATCAAAAGCACATCCTCCATCACATATAGGTTCAATAAAGTCTGAACTTCACTGTCTGTCCATTTATCTGTTTTTTTTTTTTTCATTTAACTGCTAATGTTAATAGCTGTTGTTTACAAGGGCTGTTCAATACAAATAAATGAAGTTATGAAAATGTTTTATATAGACTATTTGGCAATTAGAAAATCCATTAGTGATGATTTTTTTCAGTGATTTTAGTGATTTCGATCAACATTTCATGTATTCCCTCCTCACTCCATCTCTCAGATGAAATGCACGTAATGCAAATTGTGCTTTGTTCTTTGTTTGTCTGTTCATTACAAAGATTTAAAAATGTTTCATATGCTGTCTGGCATCGGTGATGATTTTTTTCAGTGACTTCAGTAATGATTTTGGCCATGCATTCACCCCTCATGCAGCGCTCTTCCTCTTTGTTTATGTTTGTACCATATTAATTTCTTGAAATAATGAGACAAGTAGCACACCTGTCTCACACCAATGCCTTTCTGTTTAAATTAAGCTCTTATAACCTTTTTTGTTTCAATTTTGTTTGCGAACCACAGGTTTCAGCTTCTTTCATCTGTTAACAAGTCCATGTTGTCACATGGATTATGTTTTTAAAGAGGGCATTTTTCGTATTAGTTCAAGTTCAAGTGGCTTTTATTGTCATTTCAACATATACATGTGGTACAGTGTACAGTGAAACGAGACAACGTTTCTCTAGGACCGAGGTGCTACATATAAGACAACAGAAGTACAAAAGGTGCACGTGTGCAAAAGAAGACAACAGAAGACAACATAAACTGCATGTGTGCAAACATGTGCAAACATGGCAAAAACAACTACATAAAGTGCAAAGTGTGCAAGTGTGCAAACAGTCAAGCATACTGGCCGTCAGACGCACCAAACCGGTTCTGAAGGAGGTGAGAACCTGGCCTGCAGGAGCCTGTTCTGTTATTACCTGTTATTGTAATGCACATAGGCTGATAAAAAGAAACAATGATGGCACAACATGAAGAATCTAACTACATTTATGTCTGGCTTATTCTTCGTACACATACATCTCTCAGGGTTCCTACTGTGCTGGGAATTGCCCTTGGCAACACACAAAAAAGTACTCTTAGAGAAGGTACTTCTTCCAACAAGTCTAGAAAATATGAAAAGTTCCTCTAGTCCGAAAGAGCCCCATTTGGACCTGCAGCTTTATGCTTAAGTCTCCCAAGATTAGACCTGCCCTGAAGTAGGAACTAAAGAAGTCCCTAAAAACAGCATTCTAAGAAATAATTGTTCTCAGTTACTGTGGTGAGAACACAAAAAAGTACTCTAAGAGAAGGTACTTCTTCCAACAATTCTAGAAAATATGAAAAGTTCCTCTGGTCCGAAAGAGCCCCATTTGGACCTGCAGCTTTATGCTTAAGTCTCCCAAGATTCTAACCCAGGGAAGCAGCTGTGGGGGCAGGGAGGGTGTGGGGTCTGTGTGGCTGGGAGAACACAGTTGGGGGTCCTGTACTGAACACGTTGAAGTACACCTTCAACTCATTGTCTCTGTTTAGGATTCACTCATCCTGATTTTCCTTCACAATTAATCCTGTGATTGTCATCATTCATGTCTACACATCTATCACACATATCTCACTTCCTTTTTGGTCTTGGGTCACTGTCAGGCCGCAAGTGGTGCTGTCTTATCAATTTGGGGACATACCTGCCTATGGCCCAGATACCATGGTTCCAATCACACGCTTCCTTGGGTTCACTGTGAGTCCCACCCATCTTAATGATCTCAACACAGCCTTCAGATGCTACAATACATGTGCTGCTGTCAATCATTACTATGAGTCAATGGAATGATGCTGGGGCTCCATGCAACCCAAAAAGTGTACGTAATGTGTGTGTATGTATATATAAATATATATATAAAATATGTGTATATGTGTGTGTATGTCCCCAAATTACCTTATGGGGACCTAATGTACTCAGAAGAATAGAAAGATCTGACAAGTTTGGTCTTGTGGGGACATTTGGATGGTCCATGTAAGGAAAGTTTTTTTTTAAAAAACAAAAACATGAAAAAAATAAAAGAGCCAAAAAGTTTCCTTTTCATTATTGAGTTTAGGGTTAGGTTTAGGTGCAGGCATTGTGTTAATTAGCTGTATTAATCATTGTCAATGGAAGGTCCTCACAAGGGTGTGTGTGTCTAACCTATTGCAATGTCAGTCCTTCCAATCTGTTGAAGAGTGTGAGACAGTGTGTCGTAGTACGTCTGTTCACCATGGGACTTGAGCCAGTCTATCAGAGTTAGGTGACATTGGGACTCTTCATCTGACACACACACACACACACACACACACACACACACACACACACACACACACACACACACTGTATAATACTTGGATAGTTGCAGTCCAGCTTGGCACATTAAGAGCTGTCAGTGAACTCTTCATATGACTCCCTCACACAAATGATTTCTTTCCTGTCTGTTGACTTAATAAATGCTGTGGGTTCATTTACAGAATCACCGTTCTGGAGGATTGTATGGAGCATTTTATTGGTAGCCACCAGACATACTGCATGCTGGTGTATTTCAAGCGATGAGCACACATGACATTAAGCCATTTGTGCAAACCAGGCAAACCATAGTGATATGTCTGGTATACTATGAACAATATTTCATACTGTACACTGAATTAAACGACTGATTTGAGCTTATGTGTTTGTGAAGAAATTGGTCTTAAAAATTATTGACAGAATTTCTACCTGCATCTCTTGGCCTGCGGGATGGCAGTCTGAATTGGTTTGTCTCTTCAGACAAGTCATTGAATTGACTGATGATACGTTCCTCTATGTTGGAGATGGTCAAGAGAAGCTCTTCACACTCATGAGCTGTCAGCAGGTCCACCATTCGCTGCAGCTGATGGGATCCTAAGTCCTCCTCCACTAAGACCATATAAGATTCATGGTGATTGAATCCACTTATTTTGTACCGAAATGCACATTTATTGACAAGAACCATGTTACAGTGTAGTGCTATGCTCATTCAAACAGAATGGGAACCTTAAATTTACTGACTAATTTATTTACTGATTTATTATAAGGATTAATGATTATATCAGGGAAGTAAAGTGCATTGGTAAGGTAGATGAAAATATTAAAGCTAAAAAAAATGCAGAACTCAGTAATGTCACATCACCTCAGCCACCTCTCACAATGTCTCAACACCAGGCTATGAACGTCATGTCCCAGCAGTCTCAACAGCCTCCAAACATAGCTGTTGATTACTTCAAATCCCATCATGCACCATGCACCTCAGTCACCCGAGTGCTAACTGCCATTTCTGTTAGTTTGTGCATTTATCTAAGTTTCTGTTTTTATCTTGTTATTGTAATGACAATGAATGAATGAATGACTAATAAAAAGAAACAATGATGGCATGATTTGAAGAATCTTGCTACACTGAGACAGCTTCCCTGGTTGGGACGAACTTTTCATAGTTCTTAGAACTGTTGAACAGTAGAAATAGCCCCATTTTTTGTGTTCGCACAGCAGGAACTCTGAAGAATTATAGTTATTAGAGTGCTGTTTTGTGGGGGCTTAGATGTATCTCCTTAGATACATCTATAATCCAGTATCTATAATCTTAGTATCTAGTATCTGTAATCAAGAAGATTTAATATCTATAATCATAGTATCTGTAATCCTGTAACCAAATGTATTGCAATTCAAAGCCATATGATTAAAATATGATTCACCAACTGCATAGTGCTTTTTGATTATCACTATAATGTTTTGATTATAAGTCAAGCTATGATTTACTAAGTGATTCAATATTTTACTTGTGTCTTATTTTACTTGTGCCTGGGTCATGGACCTGTCCTCACCCCTGAAAATGAGGTGTGTGCTGGCTCACAGGGCCAGCTCTCCAGTGGACTAAATACCTCACCATTATTGAACACCCTTGCATGCTAAACCACATTGACTTTGGTGCCATGCTTATGTGGCTATATGAGGCCATTCATGAGGAAGAGGCAGAGAGGAAACTGCTAGAGCTCCTGTGGCAGACTGAGAAGGTGGCCTGCAATCCAGAGCTCCTACGGCAGGCTGAGAATGCGGCCTGTGATCCAGAGCTCCTGTGGCAGGCTGAGAATGCGGTTTGCGATTCAGAGCTCCAGCAGAGCAGGCTGAGAAGGCAGCTACTGTTCCAGAGCTCCCCCAGAGGGAAATAGGGAGGCTTTTGCTCTAGAGTGCATTTTTGGTTTCGTAGTATGATGTCGTCGCTCCTCCAAGTGAGTCCAAGTCCATGCCTGAGTTCAAGCCCATGCCTGAGTACAAAGTCCATGTCTGAGTCTGAGTCCAAGTCCATACCAGAATCCAAGTCCATGCCAGAGTCAAAGTCTGAGCAGACACCAGAGCCCAATCCCGTTCCAGTCACAGTCATGGAGCCCACTCCTATTCCTGTTTCAGTCACATGAAACCTGCTAATGTTCCAGTGTACAGTTTTAGAGCTGGTTCAAGCCTTAGTGTCCACTCCAGGTAAGGCTAATGTTCTGGTTCTTCAGTCAGATCCATTCTCCATGTCTGTTGTGACAACAGTTCATGCCACAGAGCCTGCTCCAGTTCCGGTCGCAGCCAGAGAGCCTGCTCTGGTTCCAATTACAGCCACCGAGCCTTCTCTGTTTCCACTCGCAGCCACAGAGCCTGTTCCAGTCTCCTCAATCAAACCTGTTACTGCTCAGTTCACAGGGTCTGTTCCAGTTCCTGCTCCCCTGCCAGAGTTCCTGCCCATGCCCTCATCTAGGCAAAAGTTCGGCGTGGTGGTGTCTTGCGCTATGCCTGAGCCTACAGGCCCAGGCCCCCCATGGATCAACCTTGTTAGGTGCTCCAGGAGTAGTGCCTTTGAGGGGGGGGTTGTCATGATCTGCCCCTCGCTGCACACATAGTCCATCCATCCATCCATTATCTATACCGCTTTATCCATCTGGGTCGCGGGGAACCTGGAGCCAATCCCAGCACCTTCGAGCGAGAGGTGGGGTACACCCTGGGCAGGTCGCCGGTCCACCACAAGGTCAACACAGACAAACCACACACGCTCGCATTCACACCTATGGGCAATTTAGCGTAGCCAGTTGACCTAATCTGCATGACTGTGGGAGGAAACCGGAGCACCCGTGGGAAACCCACGCATGCACGGGGAGAACATGCAAACTCCGCAGAGAAAGGCACCCTGGGTGACCCGGGGATCGAACACAGGACCTTGTTGCTGTGACAGTGCTAACCACCACACCACCGTGCCGCCTGCATGCATAGTGTGCACTGTAAACTCTGCCATGCACAGCAAGCTCTTAATATTCTCCTGTCATGCCTGACAAGGCAACACACTCCCGCATCTTGCCACAACTACAACTAAGGACTACAGTTCCAATGAGCACTTGCATCCAACCTAGACAACTGAAAATTGGATGCAGTTGCATCTCATTCACACAATCACGCAGCATTTAGTTTAGCTCTTATGTCTGCTACTGCCAAGCCTAGGCTTTCTCGCGTTTGATATTCTGTTTTTTTTTACTTTGCTTATATTTTGGATATTGTCTTTTGCCTTCCCAATTTTGCTCTGTTTGCCGATCGCCTGAACCGGTTTGTGTTCGTGGATCTTGATACTGCCTGCCATTTTTGTACTTTTGCCTCTGTGCTTAATAAACACATTTGTTTTAAGTACCATCTCCTACCTGCAATTGTGTCCAGCCAAACCCCAAACACGTTACAGGAATCAACTGAATTCTATCAGTATCACCTCCCTACCACGTCAGCAGTTGCTGGGAGGTGATGATTAGAAAATAATGGTGGCAAATCAGAATAGTGGAATTATTGTAACCAGTCAGGAAAATGGGATGACTTATTAATATCCAATCATAAAAAGGTAACGACTATATAAACTCTGGATAATTGTGAAGAATCACCACTTCTGGGTCAACTGTCAATTGTGTGGTTGTTGCTTCATATTTCTTGGTCTAATTCTTTTACTTATTGGATTTTTGACTCTCAGCGTCTTCTTCTAAAATACAATGTGCCATGACACTTTTTAGGGACTTTTTAGCTCCTACTAAAGGATAGGTTCTTTTCCAGCACAGTAGTAACCATGAAAGATGAATTTGTAGTATAGAAATAGAAATAAGGGGAAGCACACATCGCGAGGGACCGACATGTGACATGGTTGAAATCATCATTAAAATTACTGCCAATTTCAACAGTGTATTTTCTGTTTGCAAGCTAGAAAAATCTTCCTGTCTTCATATTGAACAGCTAAACAAAGAAAGAACAAACTTTTAGCGTGTGCAATTTTTTTAGATGCAGCGCGAGAGGAGAATAGCCCACGTTACATGCTTGAAATCACTGAAAAAATCACTAGTGGATTTCCTAATTGCTACAAAGGTCTAGTTTATATAGAAAATCTTTGTATTGAACAGCCAAATCCAGTTCGACTGGAAAAATTCAGTCAGGTACAGCCTTAAATCCATGTAAAACAGACATTTAAATATGTCTTAATGTTAATGTTAAAAATTAAAGAAAAAAACATAGATAAATGGAGAGACAGTGAAATCTAGGCTTTATTGAGCCTATAGACTATGCGAAGGAGAAAATACAATACGATTTTAATGCACCTTACATCAATTAAAAGTTCTCCCTCTGGGTAATCCCTATCAAAAAGTCCATGGAACTGTTTTGTCTGAAAGTGCTTAAATAATGCTAATGAATTTAAAAACTACAAGATTTGAAATCAGGTAACACTGATTAGTGGTGTATTTTTTAAAGTATTTATAAATTCACAAAAAAATATATGTTCAAATTCATAATATTAATACAGAGTAACACAAAAATGAATGCAACCTAAAAATGAAATGGTTACACGTCATTTAATAGGTTTGATTTTTTTTTAATTCTGTTCTTGAAATGTTATAAAGTTGGAATGATTTTAGCACTATCTGTATTACAAATTAAACTGATGTCATCTGTCATGTCATCGGGTTTCGCTGGACACATTCGCAGGTGGGGAGACGGCGTAGTAAAACTCATGGTGTTTATTAACACACACACACGGCAGGCAAAAGAGTAATCCAAAACAGAAACTGGGTCAGTCGATCGGCAAACAGAGTAACATAGAATATCCACAAACAATAATCAAAAACACTGAGCAAAAGTCCAAAACACTATAATTCATACAAACAGGCTTAGCGAACCTAATGTGGGGCTAGAAAAATGCTTCGCGCCGAAACAGGGTCCTTTTAAAACGATTATGATTATCCGTGGATTGGATGCAGCGACATCCAATTACTGGTCACATGGCGATGAGCCCAGGAGCATGTGCTCACGGGAACTGTAGTAGGGAACATCAGAAGCACTACGCGCGTGGCAGAGTCCTCCAGGCGCACTTGCGTGTGCCATGAGGAGCAGATCATGACATCATCCTCTGTGGAAAGTCTTTAATGGCATAGCAGTACAAGTTATAGCTATGAGAAGAGTGAATACTGTCCTGTCCTAATTAGGTAATCTTCCTATGTCAATATATTACTAATTCTTTAACCCTTCTAAGCCCATGTGACAATTTTCTATTTTCTAGCTTCGTTGCATGTCTTCATTTAGCCTAGTAAATGAAGCCTTAAAAAATGTGTAATATGCAAGTGTTATATATCTTT
>JAQQZR010000233.1:0-15900 GCA_030068235.1 Notoglanidium macrostoma | reverse complement strand
TATATGACTGACAGCACCAATATACACATATAAATCACAAATACACATACTGAGTTGAGAGGTTCTTGATATAATATGGATTATTACAGTTGTGGAACAGGACTATTTACTGTACACAAACACTAACTCGACACAACTGATGGTCTCAAACAAATGAAGAAGGCAAGAAATTCCACTAATGAACTTTTGAAGAGTCACAGATGTTAACTGAAAAGCATTCCAGGTGACAACCTCATGAAGCTGGTTTAAATAATACCAATAGTGTGCAAAGCTGTCATCAAGGTAAACACTGGCTCTAAAATATGAAACATATTTTGTTTATACGTTGTATATTTGTACATGTGGTATTGGAAAAAACCCTGCATGGCTTGACCTGGCTGCACTCTGCCAGTGCTGTTTGACCAACACGGTTTAAGCCTGCCTTGGTGCTAGCATCTTTGCGAACATCAGCAAAAATATGCTTTGCCTAAAGATGGTACTTCAGACACGTGTTTCCCCAGAATGTCAGTTCAACACTGCAGTATGTGCACACAACTTCGGTTTTATCTAAACTTACATCTGAAAGCTATTTATAACAAAATTTGCCATTCCGCACATCAGGGAGCGTCTCCTCGGGCATTATCATCTGCATTTGCCATGCCTTTCAGTAATTCAGCAAGATGAATTATGGTATGCAGTAGCTGTTAAACTTGGTAATAGGAGTAATTTCAGAAAATTTGAGTAACTTGAGAATAAGGTTTCTGGATTAGTTGCAAGTGTTAACGCATTAATGTTGACAGCCCTAATATTTAATATTTGCTTAGTAGCGAAAGACAGTGCATTATGGAAGAACAGTTTATTGCAATTAATTATAAATAATAAATGTAATTACTTACTGAATACTGGATTTTACATGATTGTTTTTGTTGCTGCTTTAGAAAAGCAAACACTCCCCTTCACACTGTGCTCAAGAACACCTTTAGACATTATAAAATCAATCTAACACCCGCCCTCACACGGCTTACTGCTTCAATAAGTAGTTAGTTATCAGTCACTCGGACTGGAGCATATTGGTTTAATCCATAACTTAATTAATATCTTAGACCTAATGTGTTCGGTCATTCGAAAGTTCAGGAACAAAAATCTCCTGAAAGAAATTAAAAACTCCCGAGTTCAGTCAACTTAATATTATAAACAGAGGTGTGAACACACAAGACCCGTATTACACACGTTGTTATTTTATAAGCTCTGTCTGTTATTTTATATTCTCTGTCCGATCTGGTTCAAAACACATCACTGTTCATCGCTTCTCCTTACAGCCACAGTCAACATGACCTACATTTCAAAAACCCTTAAAAAAGCACGCACACGCACACGGGTGCGCGGACACACACGCACAGGCGCACGGACATGGACACGCACACAGGCGCATGGACACGGACACGCACACAGGCGCACGGACATGGACACGCACACAGGCGCACGGACATGGACACGCACACAGGCGCACGGACACAGTCGGGCGCACGGACACACACAAACGGGCGCACGGACACACACAAACGGGCGCACGGACAGACACACACTCGGGCGCACAGACACACACACACAGAGTTTTGGTTCACTGTAGAAACACTTTAGTGAAGGAAAGCAGGCAAGGAAAGAAATACAAAACACAACAACAGCAGACTAAATGTAGGCTTATTCACACCTAGTGCATTCACAACTGTTGGATTTTGTGTGTGGGGGTAACGTTACATTACAAAGCAGCCCTATCTAGAGTGCTTCCACCTCACAGCCAGTGTTCCTGGGGCTCCTGATCCACCACCATCCTGACAGAGATAAAGCACTTACTGACTGAGTGAGAACTGCAAAGCACCCGAAATTCTCTGATTACCCAATAGTTACTAATGTGTCAGTAATACTAATATCCCACTTACAGACCTATTTTTTATTTAATTAATTAATTTAATTAAAAATGCTAAAGCACATAATTTAAGGTAAGTTATAGATTTTAACATGTCTACACACACTTGGAGCATACAAATGTAGCACCCCTAAAATGTGTTTAAAGACCATGCAAAGCAGTAAAACTGTATGTGTTCTGAGTTGTCACACCACAGAAAAATGTTTTAATAAACACACATTCAAATCTTACCTATTAAAAAAAAAAACGAGCTGAAAAATGGATGCTAGCAGCTTACATGCACAACAGCTGTACATGTTCGAGCCATCAGAACCTGAATCCAATTCAGAGCCAGAGCACACGGACCTACCCCGAGAATCAACCCCATTCCCCTCAGTATGCAACAGAATGGCCATTTTCTCTCTCATACTTCTCCCAAGAATGCAAGTTAGCAATGTTTATTACTGACTAGCAGAACCTAGCCAAATAATGTTAGGCTATCAATAAATAACATGGAACAAAACATAATTTGCCACTTTACCAGATAGTTTAATTGGCATGGCTAGCTAGCAAACTGCAGGAGAACCACCAATGCTAACACGCTCTAATATTTAGATGTTGCAGTGTTAGGGGACCCCAATTAGGTGACCCCAACGTGTCATCGGGCCACCATTTCTGACCCGCCCAGAAAATCCAGAACACACAAATGAGGAACGTGACATATTCTTTACAGTCTTTTCACATGTTTCACATATTTCTAACATGTATAATGTGTTTAAAAACAACATCTCTGAATTTGCTTTACATGGTCTGTAAGCTATTTAAAAACAAAGCAAAGTCTTTTGGCACACAGTGTTGTGCCATCATATTCATAATTCTCTGAGCTGGTGTAAACTGCACAAATATGGCATTAAGCACAGACAGCATCTGTCATTTAGCAGTGACAGCATCCAATTAAATGTATCTAGAGTCCAAAAAATTACTTTGTACTTAGTCTGGTTTGGTTTCACACTTTGCACACTGTACATCTCAAGGGATGACCCTCAGCATGTGGTGATGCCCATGAGCTCCAGATTTTAGGCAGTGATTGATCTGCATCCAAGCATGAAAAATGAGGCTTTTATTTATATTTGTTAGTTTGTTTAATTACTTTCGAGTCTGTGAAAATTGAGGAACTGTGTAAAAAAATGGCTGTAATTTGTAAACGGTTCATGCAATATTTTCACTAAACCCCTGGAATTAATGCTGAAAGTCTACACTTCACATCGTGATGGCTTCTTTTCATATCCGTTCTGGTGGTGTACAAAGGCAAAAAATACAAAACTTGTGTCCCTGTTCCAATAATTTTGGAGGTGACCATAATTAAACAAACCAAGAAGAAGAAAAAACACTGGCTGCAGGGAACACAGGACAGAAAGCTTCTCATTAAATTCTTCCATTCATTCGTCAGAAATACACAGATGGAAAAAGTACAGAAAGTGCAAAAAAAAAAAAAATCACAAAGAGCCATAGCTAAATAAGTGATCAAATAATTATATAAATAACTAGGTTTAACACATTTTGCACATTGCATGAACAATTCTCTTTTTTTCAGTATAAATATACAGTAATATTTTCTAGCACATTTCTCCACTGCATTTCTCCAGCATTTTCCTCCAACAGCCCTTGGCCCAGCTCGTGCCTCATGGCTCAGTTTAGCAGCTGAGCCATGAAAAATCTGACTACCTGCCCACAACAGATAATAAACTGCAACCAAAACATGCTAGAGTTTGCTTGGCATCAGACTGATACCACCTCTCTAAAACCTCAGTAGTTTTGGGTGAAGCAAAAATTCCACTTTATATTTGTACCTTTCTGAAGAATTATATTTTCAAACAATCCCTAACCAATTTTAGGCGACGTTCACACTGCCATCCTGAAGTGATTCAAATATGATTTTTTTTTTTTGTCTTAATGTGGCACATATGTGATCTTTTTAGGGCTGTGTGGACATGCAAATCATATCTTTTCAAATCAGATTTGAGTCACTTTCATATGTGATTCTAAATCCGACTTGTGGCCATGCGACTTGAATGGGAACGCTCAGATCGGAACTCATGTGGCTCTTTGCCGGTACGCACGCGCTGGGTGCTGATAGTGTTGTCATCAGTCAGCACGGTGTTCTGGTGATTTGTGCTACCTATTGAGATATGCTCCTTAGCGGTTGCATGTTCGGATTAAAGTTAAGGTTTCAGGGTTAATTTTAAGCTTTAACTGTTAGGGTTAAGGCCTGCAGCTAAAATCAAGTTTATTCTCTGCGATCGGCAGCATTTATTCGCGCTTCGGTAGCATTTTTGCCAAGCTAGCACAAATTGTCAGAACAAAATTGCAACACAGCAAAACAATACTGGAGGAGAGCTACAGATAATGAACTGTTTACCATCCTCCAGAGTAAAATGCGATGGAAACATTAGCTAATATCACGTCCCTTTCATCAGTTTTAATACCATGAGTCGTTTCACAAATAGGTTTTTGTTGTTGGTGACGTAGGACTCGTGCAAAATCATATCACCGCGTGCATGCGTGCCGTTTCGGAGGACAGGCTCGTTCTCATTAAAGTTAGATACAGGTCACTTGTAATTATGAATGTGAACCGTCACGATAAGCAAATCCGATCTGAGCAAAAAATCGGAATTGAGCTATGAGACTTACCGTGTGAACGTAGCCTTAGATGCAATTAGGAGATGAAAGACCCTTTTTTTTTTTTAAAACCGAGGTGCACTTTCTAAAAGCAAGACTAGTAAATGTACAGTGTGCAGCGTAAGCTCCGTGCCAATCCTGTACTTTTAAAACTGTTTATTCATCACTCTGACTTATTTTACTCAGTTTATTTGATCATGATCTATTCATACTGTAAGGTGCTCCTCTGGAACCTGATGGGGAAAAGGAAGTATACCCGCCTTCAATTTTATGTTATTTATTTATTATTAAATGTTTTGTAATTATGTCAAACATTAGGTCATCTGTCCAGCAGTTTACACTTGGCTGAAATTGGCTCGTGCAACAGGACAAGGATCCCGAGAACACCAGCAAATCAACATGTGAATGGCTAAACAAGGGGAAAAAATTAAGTCAAGCCAAGTCAAAGTCCAGACCTCAATCCCACGAAGATGGTGTAGCAGGAGTTTAAAAGACTTGTACACAAATGAATACCCGCAAACATCAGTGAACTGATGCAATGTTCTAAAGAAGAGTGGGTCAAAATTTCTCCAAAACAATGTGAGAGACTGATGAACTACAAAAAACACTTACTCCAGGTTTTTGTTGCTAAATGTCTTTCTACATGTTATTGAATTATAGGATCTACTTTTCCCCCCCATCTGGTTTATGAATGTTCAATCTCTTTTTTGGGGAAGAAAGACATACATATTGAAATCTGTTGTGTTTTTGTCATCATCTGATGTTATTTGTTTGTTTATAGAAGTTGACAAGGACCACACAATTGTTATTTAGGCACTGATAAAAACAATAAATTGAAGTAGGGTGTATTTCCTCTCATGACTGTATGGCCTCATGAGAGCCCACTGGCCTCATACAAGGGTGTGACACTTTCTCCCAACTACATGGCATGTATACCACCCTTGTAATATCCCTCAGGATTCAAGATTCAAGATCCTTTATTTGTCACATGCATAGTCATACAAGTACAACACACAGTGAAATGTATCCTGAACCACTCCTTTTGACTGTGCAAACATTATAAACATAAGTAAATTTAAATTTAAAAAAATCTGGAATTTTCTGAAACAAATAAAAATGAAGAAATTACAAATAAAATAAAGAAATTGTTAGAGATAAAATATGTAATATAGAAAATCTGAGGATTAGTAGCAATATGTACATTGTGCAAATGGAATGTTAAAGTGCATTGTGCCATATTAGCACCGCAAACAGTGACCAGAGTAAAGTAAACAGAGTGACCAGAGTAATATAAACAGTATTGTAAGAGCATGTACAGTGTAGCAGTGTGCGATGTATAATGAATCAGATATGATATGAAATCATACGTGTGCTCTGACATGTGACCGAGACTATGATATGAAGTCCTGTTCCAGTCCCTTATGTTAATGCTGTGGTAATGCTATGAGGGGAGTGGGGGCATGTTCTGATTTAGGACTCGAATGGACTGAGGATAGAAACTCCTAGATAGAAACTCAGGATATTAGGGGGGATATTAAAGGACCATTGGGTATTATTTTTTTGACAAACTTCCTCCTGTTTGAAGACACTGAACAAGTTCAATAGTTTTCGGGTGCTAATAATCAGAAACTGTGAAGAGAAATTACAAGGCACATAACATCAGGTTTGCTCCTCAGGAGCCCAAAAACCCAGAAAAAAGCTATGATGTCAGGCCTGATACTGTCAGCTGTGCAAGTGCTCAACAATTATTGAAATGGCATGCAAAGCACAAAAGCAGGACAAAAATGAAAGTGAAATACAGTCTGGACTGCTTCCTGCCCTTCATCAAAATACAAGTGTGAGGTGTACGTGTGCCTGTTCTCCTAAAGAACAACTAGCAACATTAATCAACTGTTTTTAAAATCAAATGGGTTGTTCAGAACAGGCATACATATGAATACACCCTGAAAAATTTACATATTAATATTCTTAATAGTAATTATAATAGTCTTTCATTAAATGGTTATCTTGACATTGCTTGATAGTTTCTAACTTTACCCACAATACCAATAATCTACCTGCCAGAGGTTGCGTTATACGTTCTTCTTGTTGGAATTTTTATGACCCCGTGCTTCAAAATGACCCTCATAATCTAGTAATCATCATTTTATAGATTATGATGGAATGGCTTGTCCTTTTGTAGCTCGCCAACTAGCCGAGTCTCTACGGTAACTTGTGCCTTATATCCGAACAGAATTCTGGACTCTGGAGTTTTTCGGTTTCCACTAATTTTACATTGGATTTCTCATTAAAATCACATCAAACCTTGCTATAAAGTCATGAGAACAGAATCTCATGCACGTTTTATCCATTATCACTTTCAGCTCTGGAAAATAGTAAGACAATACTTCTATATTTTCTTAAATCAGCCTTTTCATTCCAGTGCCTGCGGTGCAATTCCAATACAAGCACACCTCACTTTACTTACTGAGGTACTGAGTAGGTGATCACCTGAACCAAATCTTTTTCTTAGGGCAAAAATGCAAAAAATGCCTCTCCACTGACCAGGATGACTGTCAACTCCTTCAAATGTCACTCAACAACCGTAGAATGTTATCAAGTGACCTACAAAAATAATGGAAAATGGCAACTGGGGTTAAGTGCACAGCAAGGACTGGCTGAAACAGGCTCCTCCAGTCAGGGTTAAAGTCATGCAAAGCTAGAAAAACGCCCTACAATGAGAAGCAAAGAAAAGACAGGCTAATGTGTGCTAAAGACCATAGGATCATAGATGACTGGAGTAAGGTTATCTTCTCAGAGGAGTCCAATTTTCACTTTTATTATTGCCTGTGCATCTAATGGTTACACAGGGACCTGGAGAGACCTACAAGCCATGGTGTCTCACACCCCTCTGTGAAATCTGGAGGAGGATTGGTGATGATCTGGGGGTGCTTCAACAAGGCTGGAATGGAGCAGATGGTTGGTGGACGCATGAATCAAGCCATGTACCTATACTATGTACAAGGTTATCCAGGAAGAAAACCTGCTTCCTTCTGCTTTGTAAAGGTTCCCTAACTTGGGAGGTTCTCTAAGGATTGGTTTTCCAGCAGGACAGTGCTCCATGCCACATGGCCAGGCCAATCAAGATGTGGATGGAGGACCACAAGATCAAGACCCTGTCATGGCCAGTCCAATCTCCAGACCTGAACCCCATTGAAAACCTCTGGAACGTGATCAAGAGGAAGATGGATGGTCACAAGCCATCAAAAAAAGCTGAGCTGGTTGAATTTTTGCGCCAAGATTGGCATAAAGTCACCCGAGAGCAACGTGAAAGCCTGGTGGAGAGCGTGTCAAGACACATGAAAGCTATGATTGAATGTCAGGGTTATTCAACCAAATATTGATTTCTGAACTCTTGCACAGTTCAAACATTAGTATTGTGTTGTTTAAAATGTAATTATTGATTTATTTGCTCATTATTCATGGTCAGAATCTTATTGTTATTCTGACCAGTTATTATTTTCTGCAGTTAAATGCTCTTTGTGACAATATGTTTATGTGAAATTTGGGCAAAATGTGGTCAGTCCTTTATGGAATGAAGCAAAAATGTTCATGCTCCTTATATCCACCTATCAACAGCAAAACCAGAGAAACCGGTCATTTTGCCGTTTTTTCTTAATTTTTTCCAGAGCTGTGTGTGTGTTAAAGTTTCTCTTCCTGTTAGATATCAGTATAACTGTGTTAGCTATTCCCTGTGACATCATCATGGCACACTACCACTAAGCTCTCACAGAAACAATGAACACAGAGCACCAACCAACAAATTCGCACCAAAATCATTAAGCTCATGTTTTCAGTGTGGGGTTAAGCTAATTAAACACAAAAGCTTTTCTTCAGAATCTTAAAATCTGTCTTTACCAAGCATGTCAATAATTCTGGAGATGACTGTATTTGTGATTCTTCTTCCTTATTTTTGTGCAATAAGTGTCATTAGAATACAAATAATGTATTTTCCCAGCTGAACTAAGTGTGCTCTGTGGCATGCCTTCACGTTTTCACTGTTTGTAAACTAACAGCACTATTTATGCCATAAATATTATGTGGCAGTAATAGAAGTATAATATGCTTTTATCAATCCTGACAGTTTGAATGTTTCTCTTTCATGTAATTCTTTTGTTTGTTTGAAAAATGGGACGTATTGTGGCAACTTCAGCTTGCTGTAACACCGTTTCACATGCACACACAAACACATGTGAGAGTAGAGTTGCGTTATGACGGTACAGTGGATGCAGTTGAAAAAGTCCATATGACTCCTAAACACATTCTGTCCATCGCTCAATTTCTTTCCCCGTTCATCATACACTGTTCTTATTTTACAATGATTTCTGGATGACGGATTCAGTTTAGTTTGAATAGTGATACTCAGAAGGTGTGGTCATCAGCACAAAGATAGATTTTTGCGTGTTAAAAAGGTCAGAGCATTCAACATCTGTAAAGTCTTAATCTGAACTCAGAAACTCCTTCTCATTCTCTGATTAAAGCTGGAATTACATGTATGATTTTCAGCCTGTTTTACTCTTGCTGAAGAAAAACGTCATAAAATAATTCATAAACAGTTAATGTGTTGCATTCTGTTTTGCAGTGATGCTCTCACTGTGGCATTTCTTTAGTTCAGCTCAAGACAGGTACAGGATAAACAAAAGAGCTCCACACTTTCAGCCAATATTGTACTTCACTTGAACGCCAAACTAATTAATAAGCAGTAAATAAATAAATAAGCAGAGGAGTCATTTACCTGTGTGGTTATTAAAACGTGGGTTTATACTAACAATGCTAAGCTATGCCACACTAAGCTTGCATGCTAGTGCAAATGCTAGCGTCACTTTCTTAATTCTGCTTTAGAGATTTCACATCTGTTTTCTGTACTAAACACCATTATATGTAATTACATTAATGTTAATCTTTTTGTTCTCCTCAATCATCCACACCACAGTTGGTTGTTATATGATTAAAATAATGTTTACTTTATATATTACAGAACATATTAAAATGAAACACCAGATGTTTGCAGTAAGAAAACCACACACTTCCAATGTTCATTAGACATAGACAACGTTTTCCTCAAGTCTCACATGACCATAAAGTTTCCTTTTAAAGTGACACTAATGAATTTACTTAGGATTTACACATAACAGAAATATCAACTTAAACATTCAAATAGCGGTCTGTACAATTAGGCGTTACTGCAACTTAACGACTGCAACTAACAAATGCTGATAATGAATTCAGATATTAACATGCCTGAGGCTAAGAGGACATTTAATAATAATAATGGATGATTAGTATTATTATTTTTATTATTATGATGTGATTAGTTTCTTTTAAATTCAATACATGCATAATGTCCAAAGTCAAAGAGCAACAGTGTTAAATAATTGTTGTCTCAATATTGACCAATATAATCAGGACAATGTTTTTTTCTATAATAAACAGCCCTACTATTGATCATTTTAAATGTGTTATACTTTTTTTTTTAATATGTTTAAATATTTAACAAGCAAACACATAAATCCTGCCTTTTGCCTTTTTAGGAGTATTTTTTCTTCTTCAGTTACACAGATAACCGTCATGTATTGTAGATGATTGTCATGCAATGTATTGAGCACTGCAGAATCACTGTATCGTGATACCAATTTGGGCAACGCATCATGTCAGTATTGCATCATGAGTTACTCTGTGATTCGCGCCCGTCAGCTACAACGCATGTCTAAAAGCCACAACTAGGAGGACAACATAGCGGAAAAGGCAAATGTTAAAGCAACACTCTAACAGACCGAAAAAAGAATCACCTTATTTTTCACTGTGAATGTTTTTGTATATTCGCCACAATCTTCTGCATGAGCCTGGATCTCACGGATTGATGATATACACAGATCGTAGTGCTTTTCTTTAAATCACATGATTTGAGAACTTCATTTTATAACATGGCATAGTGCAAAACGCAGCTTCACTTGCCCTCAGTGGCTGTGTATGTGCAACGCTAACAGGAAAGGTATAGAAAGGAGGATGATGTGGAATGATCAGAGTTATTTCTGATCAGTCTTATTTATTGGGTTGTGCATTTTTCCCCACAAATTACACATGCATAAGCTCAAGCTGGCCTCCATAAATAAATTAATCATGCCAGTTTGCAATAAATGGACATTTATTGGAGTCCTAGTGTGTCCAAATAAAGCAAACATTGAATAATTCATGGTTTCTGCATGAGAAAAACAATATTAAATCCATCCCTGATGGTTTTATTGAGCAAGAGAGAAGTTGTCTCATATGGCAGTGCTACACATATTGCTGTAACTTGCAAAATGTGTTATTTGCATCTTTAAAATCATAATAATCCACACCTTGGTTCAATACAAAAACTATAAAATGAACATGAAAAGGTCACAGTAGAGAGGCAAAAAAGCCTAGAGCAAAGTACTTCATCAGTAATTCAGCTGTGTGGCAGCACGGAGCGACCCATGAGGAAACACAACAGAGGCAGTACACTCTTCAGTACTGCGTCCCGTCAGATCTATCCCTGTGGCCAAAAATGCAGCCCTGTTACGCAAGATGCTCAAAATAGCTGACTGCCGCCTTGTCACTGGAAAGCACACATGTCTAAGTCAGGAAAACTGCCGAAAATGAGAAATCTGACTGAGAACAAGAGCACACAAGACTGCACCGAGAGATACTGAAAAGAATACAGCGAGAGGCAGCAGTGGGAGTGTGAATACAAAAAGGCACACAATGAGAGCAAACAACCCTTAATTATCTGCTTTATTCCACAACACTGTTTAAATTCTCCAATCAGAATCAGTGTGTGTCTGAATCCTTGAATCTGATCAGTCAGAAGGGATGCATTATTTCTACATCAGCAAAACGTCTTCAAGAGACGGGTTACATTTTCCTCTTTCATATCAATTTCTTTTCCACATTTTTTCTGACATGAAATGACCGAGCAATCAGAGTGCGCTTACCGACAAAGCACTAGTCTCCATGGCAACCCTACTCAATCCAAAGGAACTAGCGTAACTAGCTACTGCATTTCATCTAACCGTTCATATTTAAACCAATACTGGTACCTGGAATTTGGTACCCAATAGTACTGTTTTGGCACTTCAGTCTCTCTGTAATAACAAGAAAATATCATTTCAGTTGTAAAAAATAAGTCCAAACATCTCTATTAAATTATTTATTTATTTAGAACATTTTACACACCCACACACAATGAAACCCCTCTCTACCTCCCTCTGCCTGAGCACGCTGCCTGACTCTGTGTTGGGTTTCAACAAGTTGCAGGGGTGACATCACATTAGGGGGAGACAATATAAACCACATAAAAAGTAATGTGAATTTGCCCTACCACATGGATTTTGACTATACCGTGCTGACCAGTTTGGTTCATTCCAATTAATGTTTTAACAGGATTTTCCAAATGTGCCAATCAAGATTGTACATAATACATATTTTTTGTACATATTTATTTTATTAATCCATAAATGCTATTTTACACAGCCTTCTTAATGCTACCTCCTACATTCTGGCTTCTCCCAAACACTGCACGCTTAGATACAAAAAAAAAAAAAAACACTGCTAAGACAAACAGTCAGCACTTCGCTGGGGTCTGAGCTAAAGAAAGAAATGTTCAAATATCACTTAAGAGATATGGAATTGGTACATGATTGAAAAGTCAGATGAAGGTGTTCATGTAAAATACAATGCTGCATTACATCCTAAGCAATAATTCGCCAGTCGGATTTATTTCTTGACCTTGGCACGTTTGACAAACGACGTGGGAAACTGTTCGTATTTTGTTAGCAACAATCCAGATAGCTAACTCCGTTAAGCACATTTATTCACTGCATTTGACAACAGATTTAAAACTGTGTAGAACAAAGTACAGAGATTCATAGTTTAGTGCCTCTAACACACAAACAATCACAGAATGCAACTTGTCCATGTCCAAGGGTGCCATTATTTCAAGGTAAATAGCCATAAATCGGCAAAAAGCCAAACTGCCAGAATACTGAAAAGTTCTGGGACAAAATGGAAGGACAATTATTCCACACAACAATCTCTTCAATCTCTGCAAAATAAGTTTACAAAAATCTAAAATAAAAATAATAACAATCATTTAAAAATATTAACACAAAAATACACATCTCTCAAAAAAAAATAAATTAAAATAACATACTTCAATGTTTAGCAAGTATAATCAATGTGTTTATGTAAACCTGGACACATTTGGCCATTTGCAGCTTCCCAGAATTATAACCAGAAAAGATGGGCGTGGCACCCAAAATTTGACCGGCCGTAACTTCTGAATGAGTGAAGATATGAAGCTGGAACTGGGGATCCTTTCATTTGGCGTCAAAAGGAAAACTTAGGTTATTTTTATGCAAATCTGAGACCTACATGCAACAAGGTTGTGCGAATTGGCCCTTTCACGTGAATCAGTACTCAGTAGCACTGATGTAATATTGTGGATACCCTGATAAGTACCGTGCTTGGAACACAACCCTATCAATAATGTTATAAAAACTAGCCTAGTAACCCAAGTGCATTGTTTAAGCATAAACTAAATAAAGTATCCCATTATGTCCATTTTTATACAGTTGATGGTCTAGACCACAAGGATTACTATCAAATGAAACCAATACTAATAGGGCTATTTTAAGCAACGGTGTCACACCAACATAAAATCAATGTGATTGTGCGCACTCTATTCTGATCCATTTGGATGAGCACTCATACATTCACAAGCACACAAAGACACACAAACACATGCACTTTGTGAGTGTGTGTGAGAGTTTTTTGGTTGCCCGGGTGATGGAGATGACCATCTGGGAGGTGGCTGGGACAGAGGGAGTGAGTCACAACTCACGCGCGCACACACACACACACGTGCGCGCACACACGCTCCTACACACTACTGCTAAGAAATACAGAAGTAGGAGAGAAACATAGAAGCAAAGAGAAAAATTATGCAACAGTCTGGGCTGTGCCCTACTAAAGATTTATACTGCCCTGTATGTGACTGACACACAGAAAGGATCAAAGAACTTCTGATTGATTTATAGGAATTAAAATGCAAGTTTATATTATGACAGCACCTCATATGGCCTACTTAAATTTTTAAGTAGTACTCTAACTCTAACTGTGGTGAGAGAAAATACTGTTTAGAGAATTTACTTTCCAATCTAGGAATAGTATTTTGTTAAATGTCTAAATATATATATATATATATAGATAGATAGTTTATATACTTCTGTGAAGTTGCTTTGTGAAAATGTCTGTTGTTAAAAGCGCTATACATATAAACTGAATTGAATTAAATCTCGTCATACGTTTCACTCTGCAGTACCAAGTGTCACACATCAGCAATATTTTGATTAAAGCATATTAGCAAATTCTACAAAGGTTACAAACATAATTTAGAATAAAAGTGATCATTTAGTGGTGTCTATTTTCCTCTTGCCCAATTTAGGTTTTCAGCTCTAATACCCCTACTTAAATGTATTGATTTCACTCCTGAGTAGATTGCTGGTATGTGCCTCAAATCCATCTCTGTTCTCACATCTCTTAGTCCCAGAAGAGCTCATACACAATTCCGAGGCCGTACTAGCGGTAATCTTATCTACCCTCCTCTGTTTTCCCAGTCTCAAGCCATGGTGCTAGGTGGCCCTGGAACTGCCAGTCTGCTGTAAAGAAGGCTGGTTTTACCTCTGCTCATGCTACCAATCACTCTCTTAACTTTCTGGCAGTTCCTTCTATAAGGAAAAGCTGGAAATATCTGCACAAGATCCTCGCAAACTGCACATCATCTTTTCTTCATTACTTAACCGCCGGCTCCTCCTGCTCCGTCCTCCCAGACTGCCGGAGACTTTGTCCGACAGATTTGTTGAATCTTAATATAAAAAAGTTGCCATTCACACCCACCCCAACTGCTTCACTTCACATTAAGGATTCCCTGGGCAAAATGATGGAATCACCACATTAGAGGATGTTCAACCATCACAGACAGGACACAATTCTTGTTTAAAATTTTTGTTCGGCTCAAAAAGAGTTGATGAAAAAAATAATGGAATAAGAAAAAAAAAATGTGTTATAGAAATTATAAAAATTAATTATTAAATTAAAAATAAAGGTGTTATTGATGATTCACTTGGCTTCTCTATATGTAAATCCCATTTCTCAACTGAAGAGAATGGTATGTACATAGAGATTCTCAAACAAGTGTTGTAGTGCAAAGATGATGGTCTGGAGAGGACTGTTCTGGAAAAAAACCAGTCACTGTCCTGTAGTCTCTGCGCCCATGTTTGCTTTGGCTATAGTGGGTGAGGACTTTGTCTTACAGTTGGAAGTATTTAGGACCTTTGAGAACATCTATTTACATGATTCCTTCCTTTCTAATAGATACCAGAGCATGTAGCAAAAGACAGAAGTGACTCAAAAACTGGGGGGAAAAGCGATATGGCAGTCTGTCGTTACAACACTATGCTTTCTGAGACTATTACAATTATAATATTTTTGCTCACATAACTGGAGGTTAATGGTTTTGAACCAAATATTTAATTTTTCCTCCTGTTAAATGTGGCATTAATGTTGTGCTAGCACTTCTTTGCTACTTATCAAATCCACATATTGTGATGCATATTATGTAATTTATGGATGGCCATAAATGCCTTTATATACTGAAATATGATACTTTTGCAATATCTTTAACTCAAAGCACAGCAGCTGTAACAGTTGTACAACAAAAGAATACCAGGTCACTTTACATCCAGAGGGCTCTCATGGGCCTGAGGGTGTTAAGAAACTGCAAACACACACATACACAAAGAAAAAGAGTGCGGAAACTTGGTTTCTGTCTGGCAGACAGCACTGGCAGGGCTGCTGGACACACCAGTGGACAGCTGGGATTGCTGGACCTCTGCCACACCATCCTTCATCACTGTATAACCAGTGTGTTGGCTTTTTGCAAAAATACTTTAAATCTGTGATTACAGTTCCACAAACTCCCAAACCACCAGCTCTGCTTTGGAGAAAAAAAATCAATAGCTATAGTATGTTTCTCTGCCTTTTCTTCTATAAGGAGAACGTTTTGCTTAAACAGCCCCAACATTCATGTAAAAATAACATCCTTATGTTTTGACAACTAAAACAACTGTTGATATGCAAACTAAATGTGGTACTTAATCAGCAAACAAGTCACTTTCGTCTGTTCTTAACAAACCTAGATAGAGAATGTTTTATTTGTTCTGCCTTTTTTTTGTGCGACAACCATAATTACATTGTGCAGACAGTCCCTTCTCTTA
>JAQQZR010000232.1:0-15911 GCA_030068235.1 Notoglanidium macrostoma | reverse complement strand
ATATGGATTACTATAGTTGTTCTATAGGGCTGTTTACTGTATTTTTATCATTTACTATTTACTGTTGGTCTCAGATGTATTAAGAAGGAAAGACATTCCACTAATAACCTTTTATGTCAACAACCACTAAACTAAGTAAAGAGAAACAACAGTCCATCATTATCCAGTCTCTTTTAAAGTAATAAAAACAAATAAAAAAAATTTATTAGAAGGTGTGTGCAAATTTTTGACTGGTAGTATACAGTATATATATATATATATATATATATATATAATTGTTTATATAAAAGTGCATCAAATTATATTATATCTTTAAAAAGCTGAAAGATGTATGTAGATGGTTTGGTTACCTATGAACCTTCAAATGCGCCCTACCCTTTTGACAATCAGTCTGTGCTCACATCTCTGTGTTCTTTATGCGCTTAAATCGCTTCATAGAAAATTTCATGCTTCTATGGCACCTGGAAATGAATTTTTACTCGTGTGCAGTTGGGTGTTATCACTCATGGTTTTCATGTGTTTTCAATGATAAATGATTGTTTATATAAAATTGTATAAAATAATAAAATAATAAAAAGTCAAAAAGATATAAATAACTTGTGTGACTAAGCTATTAGCATTTGTATTTGCTACAGAATACCCCTTTTTTCATCACATCCTTTTGTGCTATCACATGGGTGTGCATTAGAGCTAAAAACCCTAAAGAGAGAATTCCAAGCCTGTATGTCACCTGGAAATCCATTTAACAGGTAAACACTATGTGCAGATTGGTGTATCACTCAAAAGTGATGTCTTTCATAGGTTTATAATGAAATATGACATGAAATATTTGTATTGATATAAAATGATTACAAACCATTAAAATGGCAAAAATGTGTATTTTACTACCCATTATTACATCAAATTCATGTGTACTAACACCTCTGTGGGTTTAAGATGTTAAAAATGCTATAGACAGCATTTAGCATCTATGAGCATTCAAGGATCTACGGTGCCTGGAAAAGCATTTTTCAGACAAATGCTTATTTGCAAACAGGTTTATCATACAAGCGATGTTTTTTATATGATTATGACAAAAAATTATACCATATATAATTGTTCATATAAAAAGGGATGGAATTGTATTAAAACTTTAAAAAGATGAAGATAGATTGAATATGTATAAGGCTTCAAATGTGTTATGGACTACCCTTTATTACATTACATCACATCTCTACGTCTATTTAGAGCAAAAAACTTCTTCATGAAGGAAAATGAAATCAGATGAGAATCTTTATATAAAAAATTTATATAATTATATTTTAATATTAATAAATATAAAATATGGATATAAACTATTAGAAACATAACATTCATATGTGCCATTGAAAACCCCTTTTTACATAATTTCCCTGTGTGTTCACAACTGTGTGTTCTTTCTGCTATAAAACCGCAAAGAGCATTTCAAGGATCTACAGTGCTTGGTGTATAACACGAGTGATGGTTTATGATGAAAAATGATATCAAATGTGAATGTTTATATAAAAATATATAAAATTATATTTTAATAGAATTAAATGTAAAATATGCATAAAAATTAAATGAAACATTATACATTCACAAATGCTGTGGAATATCCCTTATTGCTTAATTTCTTTGTGCTCACAACTGTGTTTGTTCTTTCTGAGCTAAAAATGCTATAGAGTGTTTCAAGCCTCTATGGCTCCTAGAAAAGCATTTCGTAGCCAAATGCCAATATTCAGATGGGTATATCACACGAGTGAGGTTATTTTATAGATGTATGATGAAAAATGAAATAAAATGTGAATGTTTTTATAAAAAATGTATACAATTTGAGCTAAAATGCTTTATAGAGAGTTTCAAACCTCTACAGTGCCTGTAAAAGCGCTGAGTTATGATAAATGATATCAAATGTCAATGGTTATATAAAAACATTTATACAATTATATTTTAATATTAATAAATATAAAATATGGATTTTGATAATAACAAACATATTAACATTCATATGTGCCATGCCCCTTCTGAAAACAATTCATGCAGCTGCATTCTGGATCGGATGCAAAGACCAAATCATGCAAATCAGAGGCAGACCTGCCAGGAGTGAATTACAGTAGTGCAGTCTTGAGATGACAACAGACCTGAGTGGCCAGTGTGGAAAGAAATTGACAATCCTTCTGATGTTGAAGAGGAGAAATCGACATGAGCAAGATTAGCAATATGTAAGGAAAAGGACAGGTGATTCACGATTCAAGATTCACGATGCTTTATTTGGCACGTGCTCAGTTATACAAGTAAAACATGCAGCAAAATGTAGCCTGGTACACTCAGTGGGTTATGAGAAAAATATACTAAAGAAACAAAGAGAATGAGGATCATAATAGTAAAATTGTACAATAATAAAAAATAACAGATCCAGAATCTGTACATACTATATTCCAATATATAGTCGAATATGGGTCTGTGTTTATCTCATTTACGAGTCTGATGGTTTGGGGATAGAAGCTTTTCCTTAGTATTTAGTCTTAATTTTTATCCCTGATGCTGCAGTATCATTTTTGAGCAGGCAGAACAGATTGTTGTCCGGATGTGAGCGATGGGATGTTCTGCAGGGAGGGCAGTGCCGATCCTATGGTGCGCTCCACAGCTCAGATTACTCTGCGCAGACCTTTGTGGTCCTACGCTGAGCTATTTCCAAACCAGGATGTGAGGTTCATAGCTAGAATGCTTTCCTCCAGTGTAGATGGTACTCGCGACAACTGAAGATACCCTAAATTTCTTCAGTTTTCAGAAGTGAAATAAACCCTTTCTGGCTTTTGAGACCTGACCCTGAGTGTGCGTCTAGTCAGGGCTGCACCTTTTCTGGATATTACCTGACCACGAGATCTAGTATAGAGGGAGAACAGAAGAGGAGCAAGTACAGAGCTCTGAGGGATGCCAGTTGAGAGCCTGTGTGGAGCAGATGTGGATCCCTTCCATGTCATATGATATGACCGACCTTCAAGGTAGGAAGCAAGTTGTTGCCATGCTGAGCCACAAATTCCATGACTCATAAGGATGGATAAGAGAGTCTTGTGGTTGACGGTGTCAAATTCTGCTGAAAGGTCTAGGAGGACTGACAGTTTGGCTTATATAGCAGATTGTAGCTTCTTAGTAACAACCATAAGGGTAGACTCTGCGGAATGCTATGCCCCACATCCGATAGCCAAGGAAAGGGTGAGACTTCTTCCTGGGTTCGAACGTAGTGGGCACAGGAGATCCATAGATGATGAAAGTGAAGAGAGGAGAGTGTCAGTAACTAATTCCAGTGGAAGTGAGGAAAAGGAGTCATGGGCTGGAAGGTATGATAGGGCACAGTAAGCAACAGATAAAGGGGAGATAGAGTGGAGGTTTTGCTGAGTGGAAGAGAAATACACACAGTATGCTTAGGTTCTTTTATAGCTATGTGTTGATCATACAAACATAATCACAAGAAAATTAGTCTCAGAAAGTTTTGTGTTAAAAATCATATTGTACAATGTTAACAGAAATATTTTATAAATCATACTTGTTTAACTTTATCTCTTGCACCACTGATTGACATATTGAATAATTTCCATTTAAATGTGTCACATGTAACCACATTTTGAATTATGTTTAAAACACATTGAAGAATTAGATTTCATGCTTTAGTATATAAATATTAGTATGTAAGCATATAGAACAGAATCACTGAATCATTTATTATGAATTGCACTTGAGCACACTGAAAATTCTTACATGATTGTATTTTTATCTAACTTAATATTAGGCATGATAACATTATTTTTGATACTTTAATTTTTAATGATTCTTTGGATGTTTGTGAAATAAGGATGCAGTCAAATGGTGCTGAAGGTCAGTCATGTCTGCTGGTTGTGTGCCACCAATGAAGTTGCCTTCCACACTATATCAACTCCAAGACAACTTAACTCTTGAGAGAGTGAGGGTTACTGGTGATCATATGTGATTGGGATCTAGTAATCTGGTTTAGGTGTAGGTGACTTGAGAAGACAAGCTACGCCCTAGTATCTGTTATAACTACTGTAGCAAAAAATGACAAAGTGGTTACTTAAAAAAAAAAGAAAAAATTAAAATGTCCTATATGACCATTAAAGAGGAGATGGAATACATGTGCATTCTAGCAAACCTACACCACAAACAACAGAAACAAGTAATTGGAAGGTAATAAACAAGTAAGCTCATTCTATCACTACTACCAACTCCAAGACAGCTTAATTATTGAGTGAGTGAGAGTTAATGGTGATCATATGTGCTTGGTAACTAGTAATTTGGCTCACGGTAGGTGACTTGAGCAGACAAACTCTCCCCTGATATATTTTATAGCTCTTGTAACAAAAAATGACAAAGTACTTTAAAAAAGTGAACATTTTCTATAAAACCATTAAAGGAGAAATGGAGTACATGTTCATTCTAAACATTGTCCAATGCCATTTTATATTTCGTGGGTATTTTCTACCACATATAGAAAAACACGACTTCATTTTAAGGCTTTTGTACTATTTGTACAATTAATTCTAAGGTATCGTCAATCATTATGGCCCCGTTTGACTGCACAAGCTCTTTCCCCAGATCCTGTACCACATTCACACTCCCAGTGCTTGCAAAATTCACATACTGTCTTATCTCCATGTTATTAAATGTACTATGAGTTATCACACACGGTTCAGAATCATATGTTTATGATGAATGATGATATAAAAGAACATTATTTACTTAGTAAATACAATTTTGTTTCATTTATTAAGGAAAAGCTTATATAAGTGAAAGTTTGCATTAGACAGTATTACTTTCATATTCATGTACTTAAAAACAATATCTTGGAAAAAAAATTTAGGAAGACATTATTCATGAAATATGCATCAAGAGTGAGGTTGCTAATCCAAATAACTTGTTTTAAAACTATTATAGCTATAGTGTGATTTACAAGGTGCTTGGAGCTTCGCAAAGCTGTTTTTCAGACAATCGCATTTTTTCGCATGCATTAAGGACTTTTCATTGGAACTTTTCATGTTTTTGACATAAAAAAACATTAATTATTTTGAAAATACAATTTTATTATGGTTATTATGGAAAAACTTATATAAATTATTGTTTTCATTAGACAGTATTACTTTCATATTCCAGTGATTAAAAGACATCTTCAAAAATAATCTTTTCAGTTATTATTCATGAACTATGTACATACAGAAAGGTTTCTTATCAAGACAATTTGTGGTAACAGGTTTGTGCGTGTTACGCGCTGTGACACGTTGTAGTGGTTAGGTCGGACACAAGCGCAGGTAGACAACGTCCGTAAAATAAACGTATTTATTAAACACACAATGGCAGAGGTACAAAGACAGCAGGCATCCACAATGTGGAAATAGGTCAGTCGATCGGCAAACAGAGCAACACAGATAATCCACTGAGCAGTAGTCAATAAACACACGCAGAGTCAAAACACAATAAATCAAACACAGGAAATAAGCGCTTGGCAGACAACACGGGGTTGAGTTCAATGCATCGCAAATTTGAAGCACATAAGGCAGTCCTTTTAAACATGGCTAATTAGTCGGTTGATGAGATGCACCTGTTTGCACCTGATGCACTTGATGCACATTGACAGTCCTCATGGCTGGGAGCAGGTGCTCTCGGGAACTGTAGTCTGTGTAGTTTCCATTGATGTTTGGAAGTGCACACTAACGCTTTGAAAGTAACGGAGCAAGAGGAACTCCCCCCAAAGGCGCTACTCCCGGAGCACCCAACGAGATTGCTTCTCGGGGGACCTGGACCTCTAGGGGCAGGCTTATCACTGGTTTCTACCACGCCGATTTTTTGCCTGGATGAGGGCGTGGGTAGAAACTCAGGCAGGAAATCAGGTAGGAACTTGGGCATAGAAGCAGGTTTGGCTGGGTACACTGGAACAGGAGCAGGCTCAATGAGCACAGCAGGGACAGGAGCTGGTTTTGTGAGCATGGCAGGAACAGAAGCAGGTTCAGAGAGTTGTGCGGGAACAGGAGCAGGCTCAGAGAGTGCGACTGGGACTTGAACAGGCTCAGAGAGCACGACTGGGGCTTGCGCTGTGACTTGAGCTGTGACAGGAACTTGGCTGTGACTTGAGCTGTGACAGGAACTTGTGCTGACTTGAGCTGTGACAGGAACTTGTGCTGTCTCAGTGAGTGCGGAATCAGGCGCTGAGATTTTTGCGGGAACAGGCACTGAGATTTGCGCTGGAACAAGTGCTGTGACAGTGACAGGAACTTGAATGGGAGTGGGTTCCATGACTTTTACATTCTCTGTGACCTCGATGGAAACAGTCGCTGAGGCCTGAGCTTTAACCATTACTGGAACAGGGGTTCATGACTTGTACTCTCACTGGAGCAGGATCAGGAACAGACTCTGTGACTTGAGCTGTGAGTGCTACTGGAACCGGAACTGGAACAGAAGCAGATTCCCTGACAGTGATAGGCCCTGTAGCCTGAACAGGAGCAGGAGCAGGAACTTGAACAGTTATAGATTGTTGGACCAGAATGGGTGCTTTAGCTTGGGTTGCAACTGGTTCAGTAGCTTGGGCTGAAATGTGTTCAGTAGCTTGGGCTGGAGCAGGCTCTATGACGTGTACTTGTACTGGAGCAGGCTCTGTGATGTGTACTTGTACTGGAGCAGGCTCTGTGACGTGTACTTGTACTGGAGTAAGCTCTGTGATGTGTACTTGTACTGGAACAGGTTCTGTGATTTGTACTTGTACTGGAACAGGCTCCTAGATGAATACGGGAACAGGCGCCAAGATGAGTATGGGAACAGGCGCCGAGATGAGTATGGGAACAGGTGCCGAAACGTGTATGGGAACAGGCTCTGAGATGTCCACTGGAACAGGTGCTGAGACGTGGATGTGAACAGTCTCTGCGCCCATGACATGAACAGTCTCTGTGGCCTTGATGTGAACAGCCTCTTTGACCTTGAATAAAGAGGGCTCTGGCTCTGGCTCAGTGACTTGAACAGGAATAAGCTCTAGGTGAGCGACTGTGGCTTGAACTGGAGTGGAAACAGGAATAGACTCCTCGTGAGCAACCTTGGCTGAAACGGGAGCGGAACTAGAAACAGGAACAGGCTCCCTGTGAGCGACTTTGGCTGGAACAGAAGCGGAACTAGGAACTGGAACTAGAGCAGACTCCGTGAGAGCGACTTTGACTGGTACAGGAGCGGGCTCTGTGAGAGCGACTGTGACTGGAGTTGCTTCTGACCCTTCTTCTTCTGGCGAAATTTTGGTCACATGCTCAGGCAAAGGTTTTTCCCCGGCGCTGTTTTGGATTCTGGCTCGGACTTGGACTTATACTCTGGTGTGGACTTGAACTTGGACTCTGGTGCAGACTTGGAACTGGTCAGAAAGTCAAAACGCATACAGCAGTCCTTTTAAACACGGCTAATTAGTCCGTTGATGAGATGCACCTGTCTCCCATTGACAGTAATCATGGCTGGGAGCAGGTGCTCACGGGAACTGTAGTCCGTGTAGTTTCCATTGACATTCGGAAGTGCACGCTTCCGCTTTGAGAGCGACGAAGCAAGAGGAAACACCGCGCGCATGGCCGAGTCTTCAAAGCACGCGATGTGGAGCGGGTCATGACATGCTGAAAATTCTATAGCGAGAGTTACAAAGCAATAGGAGCTGTTAGGAAAGCTGTTTTTCCAGACAATCGCATATTTTCACATGCATGAAGACTGTGACTTTTCATTTGTTTATGATGTAGGACGATATCACATAAGATTAATTATATTGTAAATACATTTTATTTACCTTAATTAGAAAAGGTTTTATATTAATATTTGTATTAGAAAATATTATTTTCACATTCAAGTGCTTAAAAGACAATATCTTTAAAAATAAGCTTAATAAAGTCATTATTCGTGAAATGTGCATCAACAGACAGGTTTCTTATCAAGACAATTTGTGGTAACATGATTGTGCGCCTTAGGCACTGAAAACGCTATAGCGAGAGTTACACAGCGCTACCCACCTATCAAAGTGACCTATGGACATTATTTTGTAGGGTCCTGGAAATGGTACAGAGGACGTTTTTCTGACTTCCTTTTACAATGTTTGCTTCAACATCACAGCAATGAAATTGTCAATGATCAGCTTGGTTGCTTCAGGATGGGCTTTACTGCATGCAACTACAATATGTGCACATACAAAAGGTACACATACACACATAAAACACTCATCACCTGATGCAAAGTAAACACACTCCCCTCCAAAAGTGTTGGAACAGCAACAGCTTTTGATCTCACACACAAATATCTTCAGAGCACAGAAATAACAAATTAATTGTCTTTCATGTTCCAATACTTTTGAAGGGGACTGTATGTAAACTGTATGACCATTTTGTGTGATCCTACATTTACTTCACACTGCAGAAGCACATTGCAGTCTAGCTCCTTAAGGTACCAATACAGCCTGAAGAGGAGGAAAGGATTTCTATATGTATGTAATTTCATAGCAGAAACTAATTTAAGGATTTAACAATTGTACTGATGATATCATGATCCCAAACGAGTGTCTTGATAACTGAACAAATAAGACCTCCACCCATGGACTCACGCTTTACATAGGCTATGTTGTTCCTAATCTAACACTGTATGGTGTTAACCTGGCAACTGTCATGTTTTCTCAGTAACACACTCAGAGAGGACCTGGTCAATTAGCATATGTGCAACATATTTAAATTCTACATTTACCTTTTAAAATAACATGAATTTGAATTTATGTTTAAGTGAACATAGGTAAGATTTAATATATTATAAGTAATAGTTAATATTTAACAAAGATGGTTAATTATTGAGTGAATGAGAGTTAATGGTAAATCATATGGGATTGGGAACTAGAAATGTGGCTAGAAAAAAAAAGAAAAAAGTGAAAGTTTCCTATACAACCAGTGAAGAAAAGATGGATCAGATGCTCACAGTAAACTTTTCAGCAAAACTACGTTACATACAACAGAAACATGGAATTGGAAGGAATGAAGCAAATAATCACACAATCTAAATGATCTCATAATCTCAAATAATCTAAATATTGATTGAGCGAGAGTTATTTGGCAGACAAACTCCGCCCTTATATATATATATATATATATATATTATACCTCTTGTAGCAAGAAATGACAGACATATGGTGCAAGGAAAAAAAGTGAAAATTTTCTATTCAGTGAGTAAAGAAAAGATGGAACAGAATCCATTTTAAGCCTTTCAGCAAAACTACATCACATACAACAAAAACATGGAATTGGAAGGATAGAAGCAAATAATCTTACATTTTCCACAGTACCAATGCCAAAGTAAGTGATTAGGAAGTAGAAATTTGGCTCTGGGTAGATGGCCTGAGCAGACAAACTCCACCCTTATATTTTATAGGTCTTGTAGCAAAAAATAACAGACATATGGAGCGCAAAAAAAGAAATAGAAAAAGTGTAAATTTTCTATTCAATCAGTAAAGAAAAGATGGAAAAGAAGAAAATTATAAGCCTTTCAACAAAACTACATCACATTCTAAAGAAGCAAGTCAGCTCACTTTTTCCACAGTACCAACTTCAAGGCAACTTAACAATTGAGTGAGAATGAGTTACTGGTGATCATATGTGATTGGGAACTAGTAAATTGGTTCACGGTAGGTAGCTTGAGCAGACAAACTCCGTCCTTATATATTTTGTAGCTCTTGAACCAAAAACTTACAATGACATGCTAGTTAAAAAAAAAAGAAGGAAAAAAAAGAGAAAGGTGAAGGTTTCCTATACAACCAGTAAAGAAAAGATGGAACAGATGCTCATTATAAACTTATCATCAAAACTACATCACATACACCAAAAGAAAGGAATTGGAGGAGGCAGGGTAGAAGCAAATAATCTCACTTTTAACACAATACTAATACCAAAGTAGGTTAAATATTGAATGAGCGAGAATTATTGGTGATTGGGAACTAGTAATTTGGCTCAGGGTAGATGGCCTGAGCAGACAAACTCCGCCCTCATATATTTTATAGCTCTTGTTGTAAAAAATCACAGACATCATTATCATCTTTCTGCTATTTCCGGTAGGGGTCACCACAGCAGATCATCTCTTACCACTTTTTCCTGTCCTCTGCATCTTTCTCTGTTGCTCCAACTACCTGCATGTCCTCTCTCACCACATCCATAAATCTCCTCCTAGGCCTTCCTCTTTTCCTCTTGCCTGGCTGCTACCTCCAGCTCTGCCTCCTGTATTTTGGTCAATGCCACCGTCTCCAACCCATATAACATAGCTGGTCTCACTACCATCCTGTAGACATTCCCTTTCACTCTTCCTGGTACCCTTTTGTCACTAATCACTCCTGATACTCTTCTCCACCCACTCCACCCTGTCTGCACTCTCTTCTTCAACTCTCTTCCACATTCCCCATTACTCTGAACTGTTGATCCCAAGTATTTAAACTCGTCCACCTTCGCCAACTCTACTGCATCTTCACCATTTCTCTGTCCCCCTCATTTATTCTCATGTATTCTGTCTTAGTCCTACTGACCTTCATTCCTCTTCTCTCTAGAGAATATCTCCACCTTTCTACGATCTCCTCAACCTGCTCCCTACTCTCACTACAGATCACAATGTCATCCGCAAACATCATAGTCCACGGTGGCTCCTGTCTGATCTCGTCTGTCCATCACCATAGCGAAAAAGAAAGGGCTCAGAGCTGATCCTTGACGTAATCCCACCTCTACCTTGAAAGTATTTGTCACTCCTACTGCAGAGTTCATCACTGTCACACTGTCCTTGTACATATCCTGTACCTCACTTATATACTTCTCTGGCACTTCTCATACAATACCACAACTTCTCTCTAGGCACCCTGTCATAAGCTTTCTCTAAGTCCACAAAGACACAATGCAACTCCTTCTGGCCTTCTCTATACTTCTCCATTAACAACCTCAGAGCAAACATCGCACCTTCTTAACCTAGCTTCCACAACTCTTTCCCATAACTTCATGCTGTGGCTCATCAATTTTATCCCTCTGTAGTTACTACAGTTCTGTACATCACCCTTATTCTTAAAAATCGGCACCAGTACACTTCTTCTCCACTCCGCATGCATCTTCTCACTTCCCAAGGTTACATTAAACAATCTGGTTAGAAACTCCAATGCCATCTTTCCTAAACACGTCCATGCTTCCACAGGTATGTCATCTGGCTCAGCAGCCTTTCCATTTTTTATCCTCTTCATAGCTGTCCTAACTTCCTCCTTGCTAATCCATTGCACTTCCTTATGCACAATCCCCACATCAGCCAACCCTCTCTTCATTCATAAGTCCCTCAAAGTACTCTTTCCATCTGCCCAACACACACTACTTGCTTGTGAGTACATTTCGATCGTTATCCTTTATCACCCTAACCTGCTGCACATCTTTTCCATCTCAATCCCTCTGCCTAGCCAATTGGTCCTTTTCTCCATCCTTAGTGTCCAACCTCTCATTCAATTTACCATACACCTTTTCTTTAGCCTTCGCTACCTCTCTCTTCACCCTACGCCTCATATCCTTGTACTCCTGTCTACTTTCTTCATCTCTCTGACTATCCCACTTCTTCTTTGCCAGCCTCTTCCTCTGTAGACTGTCCTGTACGTCTTCATTCCACCACCAGGTTTCATTGTCCTTCTTCCTCTGTCCAGATGTCACACCAAGCACCTTCCTAGCTGTCTCCCTTATCACTTCAGCTGTAGTTGCCTAGCTATCTGGTAACCTTTCACTGCCACCCAGTGTCTGTCTTAATACCTCTCTGAACTCCACCTTACAGTCTTCCTTTTTCAACTTCCACCATTTGAAACTTGGGTCTGCCCTCACTCTCCTTCTCTTCTTGATATCCAATGTCATCCTAAATAGCACCATCCTATGTTGCCTAACTATGCTTTCCAATCCAAAACATAAACAGGTCGCGTGAACAGCAAACAGAATATCACAGGTTTTCCATAGGGCAGTAATCAAAAAACAGAACAGACTCCAAACTCCAAGAAAGCAAACACAAGAAGCACAGACTTGGTAACAGCGTCCGGAGGATAAACTAATGCTTCACGAACACGAAGCGCGATCGAGAGTCCTTTTAAACACCGGCATTATTGTCTCTGGATTGGATGCAGATACGTCCAATTACAGGTCACATGACTTGAATCCGGGAACGTGCGCTCACGGAAACTGTAGTAAATTGCAGTTCGCGCCATAAATGCGGAAGTACGTGCTTCCGGAGACGGAGAAAATGAATGCACCGCGTTCATGGCCGAGTCTCCGATCCATTCCGTGGGAACTAGTAATTTGGATCATGGTAGATGGCTTGAGCAGACAATCTCCGCCCTCATATGTTTTATACCTCTTGTAGCAAAAAGTGACAGTGGTATATGCTAGTTAAAAGAGGAAAAAAAGGGAAAGTGTCCTACACAACCAATAAAGTAGGAACAGATGCTCAATACAAACCTTTCAGCAAAAGTACTTCATATTTAACTGATGCAAGGAATTGGGAGAAAAGAAGAAAATAAGCTCACATTTCCCACAGTACCAACCCCAACATAGCTTAACTATTAAGTTAGTGAGAGTTAATGGTGATCATATTTGATTGGCAACTAGAAATTTGGCTCATGGTAGATAGCTTGAGCAGACAAATTCCACCCTTATATATTTTACAGTTCCTGTAGCAACAGATGACAGACATATGGTGCTTAAAAATAGAAAGAATAAAATTGAAAAATTTATAGGCAACCAGTAATGAAAAGATGAAACAGATGCCCATTATAAGTTTTTCAGCAACACTACACCACATTCAACAGAAGCAAGGAATTGGGAAAAAGCAAGCAATTGAGCTTACTTTTTGTTATGGGGAGGATTCCCGAGGTGGTAAGTGGTAGGGAACCCTAGCTTGTTGGCCCAAAAGAGCCTGATGTAAATGGAACCAAGATGCATGAATAAATTAAATGAGATCATGAGGGAGTGCTTGTGTGATGGGTTTAGACAATGAGCTTGCCAAGGTGGGGATTTAAACCAGCAATATCCAGGTCTAGATGCACTGGAATTAACCAGTTGAGCTATTGCACCTGTGATAAGACTACAAGACTGTCTCTCAATAACACTTTGATGAACTTTGTTCATTACGGAACTGCCTGATTAACCCCGGGTCCAGGATTTGAAGGGCTGGGACCCAAGAACGATCTTCTGGCCCATACCCCTTCCAATCCAACAGATACTGAGTACGCCCGCGCATCCGGCTGGAGTCCAGAATGCGTCGAAATGTAAAGGCCGGTGACCCGTCAATGATACGCGGGGAAAATATTTTTTCTTAAACAAGTGCTTAAAAGACAATATCTTGAAAAATAATCTTCCTTGTCATTATTCACGAAATATGCATCAACAGACAGTTTTCTTATCAAGACAGCTTGTGGCAACACATTGTGCTCCTTAGGCGCTGAAAACGCTATAGCAAGAGTTACAAAACGTTAGGAGCTCAGGAATGTTGTTGTTGTTAGGACATTAGTAAAGCTGTTTTTCAGACAATTGTATAATTTCTTCTGCATTCAGATCAATTCATTGCCACTTTTCATATATTTGAAATAAAAAAACATTAATAATTTAGTAAATACAATTTTGTTATGTTTTAATATGGAAATTCTTTTAATAATGTTTGTTTACATTAGAAAGTATTGCTTTCATATTAAAATGCTGACAAGAAAATATCATGTAAGATAATCTTTCTAAAGTCATTATTCATGAAATATGCATCAACAGACAGTTTGGTTATCAAGATAACATTGTGCTTCTTAGGCGCTGAAAATGCTATAGCGAGAGTTACAAAGCGCTAGGAGCTCAGGAATGTTGTTTTTCACACAATCACAATTTTACATGCATGAAGATCTTTTCATTGACACTTTTCATATGTTTATGATGTATGATATAAAATAACATTAATAATTTAGTGAATGCAATTTTGAAATGTTTGTTATGGAAAAGCTTATAATATGGATAAGAAAATATTTGTTCTTTAACAAGTGCTTTAAAGACAATATCTTGAAAAATAATCTTTCTTAAGTCATTATTCATGAAATATGCAACAACAGACAGGTTTCTTAATAAGACAATTTGTGGTAACACGTGCTTCTTTGGCGCTGAAAACACTCGGAGTTCAGGAAAGTTGTTTTTCAGACACTCGCATAATTTCACGTGCAAGATATTTTCATTGACACTTTTCATATGTTTATGATGTAGGATGATATTACAATAGATTAATTATATTGTAAACACATTTAATTTATGTTTATGAGAAAAACGGTCATTAAAATTATTGTTTAGATTTGTTTAAAATGATTTTTTAGAAAATAATATTTTCACATTAATGTGTTTAAAAGACAATATTTTGAAAAACAATCTTTCTTAAGTCATTATTCATGAAATATGCCTCAACAGACAGTTTGGTAATCAAGACAGTTTAGGGTAACATATTGTACTCCTTAGGCACTGAGAACGCTATATTATGTGAAATTATAATTTAATTAATTTCCCCCAATTCCATGTTTCTGGTTTATGTAATGGAGTTACGCTGAAAAGATCAGCACACAAACTCCACCCTGATGTATTTTATAGCTCTTGTAGCAAAAAATTGCAGTGACATACAATAGCTATAAAAAAAGAAGGAAAGAAAAAGATAAAAATTAAAGTTTCCTATACAACCAGTATGGTAGGAACAGATGCTCATTAGAAACTTTTGAGCAAACATACTTCACATTTAACAGAACCAAGGAATTGGGAGGAAAGAAAAGAGAAAGCTCACATTTCCCACAGTACCAACTCCAGAGTAGCATAACTATTACATGAGTAAGATTTATTGGTGATCATGTGTGATTGGTAACTAGTAATCTGGCTCAGGGTAGGTAGTTGTGCTCACAAACACCGCCCTGATATATTTTGTAGCTTTTGTAGCAAAAATGATGATGACATATGCTAGTTAAAAAAAGGAGGAAAAAAAAGAAAAAAGTGAACGTTTCCTATTCAACCTGTAAAGAAAAGATGCCCATTATAAACTTTTCATCAAAAATACATCACATACACAAAATACATGCAGTTACTGGGTGGTGTAATGGAAATTAATATGTTGGCCCAATGTGTGTGTTTCTCTTGTAGTAATGTGTGTGTTTCTCTCACTCTCTTCAAGTGTTAAATTTCTCTTGTATAAGTTGTTTTCTTCCATTCCTCTGTATCTGTGTGCAACACTCAGATAGAAGTACTGTTTTTCTCCTACCGTCAAAGACGTGGTGCATATCTGTAGTCAAAACTTCAAATTATCTCAGGGGAAACTAGAAACTGTCTGTGAGTGTAATAACTGGTTTGAACCAGGTTAAGCCTGCGTAGAGATACAGAACCGCATGATACAACAGGGGTTTATAAAAACTGCCCCTAACAAGAGAGGGGGACTCTTTTCCTTTTCTCTACCTTTCTGATTGCAGTTGTGCTCTATCCTATCTTACAGAATAAAGGAGATTCTCGAAGGACTGCCTCAGACTTTGTTTGTTCTTTAATTTCCACCACAGTGGGTACATAAGACACAGAGGTGTGGGTAGGTAGGTACAGATAGAGGCATGGGTGGGTAGGTACAGACAGAGGGGTTGGAGTGTGATAGAAGATGATAGACACAGATAGAAGATGCATTTGACTTGATGACTGTTGCTAATTTTCCTAAACTATTATTTGCTGTTGAGACCAATTAAAGTTTAATGTTTTAATGTTTTGAAATATTGGGTTTGCCTCATTCTTTTTTTTGCCCAGGACTGTGTGTGTGTGTGTGTGTGTGTGTGTGTGTGTGTGTGTGTGTGTGCATGTGTGTGTGTGTGTGTG
>JAQQZR010000231.1:0-15936 GCA_030068235.1 Notoglanidium macrostoma | reverse complement strand
TGAGGAAAAAAATGAATTTAATCCATTTTGGAATAAGGCTGTAACATAACATAAAATGTGGAAAAAGTGATGCGCTGGGAATACTTTCCGGATGCACTGTACCTTCATGACTCTAACCATACTGTTGCTATGCACAGTTTATTGCTCTCACTTCTTTTGCTCCCATCTGTTAAACATGGACCATATAATAATTGGATTGTGGACCATTAACACTGACAAAATAGTATGCGTTGTGCTAATAAAAGTGTATCATAGGAGTATTAAACTCATATTAGCTTGCTTTGTTTATTTGAAACCACCTTGATTGACTTTGTGTAACAGATCAATCCAAACAGCTGTAAAAAGTACAACTAGTAGATCATGACAAAGTGACAGCTAAGGAAATGTTTTGTAATTAGATTTTTACTTCATGTACTGAATATAAAATGTTACTCATACCATCCTAAAACGTAGCCGGTTTTTTTTTTTTACAATACTACATTATTAATAGTTTTATATTTCTTATAATATAATATTTGAATAGGTTAATGAAATGTGATTTATTTAGCATTTTATTCAAATATTCAGTGGCCCATTATAAGCATGATTACAAATGTTAGCATAGGTGCCACATACCGCATACTGTTTTATTTAAAGAACATGGATCTAAAAGTCTGAGGTCTTCACATGTTTGTTGAACATATTTGTTGCACAAATAAAGGAAATTTCTGAGGACCTCAGAAAAGAGAGATCGTTTTCCTCATCAGGCTCGAAAAGGTTACAAAACCTCTAAAGAGTTTGGACTCCACCAATCCACAGTCAGACAGACTGACAGAGAGGAAATTCAACACCATTGTTCCCGTCTCCAGGAGTGGAGACCAACAAAGATCACTCCAAGAGCACGGCGTGCGATAGTCCATGAGGTGTCAGAGGAACCCAGGGTAATTTCTAAGCAACTAAAGGCCTCTCTCTCATTGTCTAATGTTAATGTTCATGAGTCCACCATCAGGAGAACACTGAACAACAATGGTGTTGTTCTGCTCTCTCAAACTGCTCTCCAAAAAGAACACTGCTGCATGTCTATGGTCTGCTAATGATCATGTGGACAACCAGAAGGCTATTGGAAAAATGTTATGGATGAATGAGACCAAAATAGAACTTTTTGGTTTAAATGAGAAGCATTATGTGTGGAGAAATTTTTTTTTTTTTACGCATTCCAGCATAAGAACCTTCTCCCATCATGGGAAACATGGAGGTGGTAGTGTCATGGTTCGGGCCTGCTTTGGTTTTTAATGGTTTGGCCTTATTTATGCAAAAATATTGAAAATTCTAAAGGGTTCACAAACTTTCAAGCACCGCTGTATTTAAGGCTTGACATACAGATTTATCAAAACAATACACAATTATGCAAAAGGTAAATGCTTTTTGTTACTCCCGTTGACATCAATGCTCAACTATGCAGTTGCAACACATGCAGGACAAATGACAGTGATTTGCAGTCACAGGGAGCGCTATTATTTGAGTCATACTTCCGTCACTGTGCTAGAATGGATGTGGCAACACCCTTGTTGAGCTGTGTTTTTTTAACCTTTTATTTGAACACTCAGGACAACGTTAATGGCATATGGCAAAAACACCACCTGGCCAAGTCAGTATTTTTCTTCTGAAATCCTTTTTTTTATTATTATTATTATTATTATATTTACTTCAGCAGTTAGCAACCTATGAGCTAATTTAGCAGCTTCTTAAGGTTACATGGGTGCACTCTTTGATGTCAGCAAGATATAGTGGAATGCATTTCACAAAGCAAACAAGAGTGAATCAGTCTGGTTGTTGAAATATAGCCTTGAAAGAAGATAGTGTTACTTGCTACTGTGGCCCTATACAGAAACAAAAGTAATAAAGCAGGACTCACCAGGTGTTCTTCTTGTGATTTTTTCCCCTTTAATATGGTGAAGGAACACTGACCAAAAAAAAAAAGGCAAGTTAATAAAATGTAGTTTATGATTTACAAGAACACAGTTGAGAGAGACAGAGAGCGCGCGCGCGCGAGAGAGAGAGAGACATGTGTGGACATGACTGGCATTCCAATGGTACTCCTGCTTTGACACCATTACCACCCCCAGCTCCTCACTTATGCACATTCCATTCACTTTCCTGCTTACGGTCTGCTTTTACACCCTGACTGCTTGATTCTGTGCATGTTTTTGAATATTTGAGATTGACTTATTAAGCAATGCTTCTACAGTTTGTTTTTTTCATAAAGTGACCAGTGGAACAGGTTGATACAGTGGAACAGATATGGCTCACGTAAGGTAACATTAACTCTGAATCCACTACATGGGCCTGAAGGCACCACACCCTGAAAGCAAAGAGGGTGGCTGAGGAAGAAGGGATAAAGGAGAACAGGTTGAATAAATGAGTAGTACAGTTTGGTAATTAGCTCCTAAATGATAAAAAAAAAAAAAAAAAAAAGAGTCTGGGATAAGAGAAATAATAGGCACGAGCGAGAGAGAGAGCGAGAGAGAGAGAGAGCCCAAACTAAACAATAGAAACTAGCTGTGTGATGACACGTTAGAATGATTAATAAGTAGGGAATGAGTGGTGAAGCTACACAGCTACAACCTGTAGTTTCAGGCAGGTGAAAAGGAACAGAATGCAGTGAGATATGTGGACTAAAGTTTAGCAAAGTCCGTGACTAGTTCAGACGATTTGCTCAACTTAGGCATATTATTGGCTGTCTGCATTTCAGTGTCAACATAAACAGAGTTTTCTTTTCAGTGCATTCTTTAAAAACATTCTTTAAGAACAGGTAAGCCAAGCTTTTTTTTTTTTTTTTTTTAAACAAATGAGACAAAATGAAAAAAATAAAAAAACCCTACTAATTTAGTATATCAATAAAATGATCAGCATCACAATGGTAAGGTGGATTTGCATGATTAGACTTAAGGCAAAGACACAAGTCATGCCACTTTGCCATCAGGCAGATATATACGTATCTTATAATCACAAAAGGCAAAACCTAGTTTCATAATTAAAACACTAGCCAAGTATGTGCAGCTGTGATGGTTCCGAGTGGATTTGGGAATTCAATGGACTGTAAATGTAAATTTATGTAAATATATAAATGTATTTGATATAGTTGGAAATGTCACATGTACTGAGTACATTGAAAACATGTAACTAGTAAGCTAAGCAATATATTTAATCAGGAAAGATCTGGGAGAGAAAGAGACAGTTCAGCAGGTTGCTAAGCAGCAGCTCTTTATAGCAAAGGAAGAGGAGAATCTAACTGTAGAATGAACAGTAAACTCACTCGGAAATCTTCCGTCTCTTGTGGATGCAGACGCCGAGAATGATTGCCGAGACCAATAGAACGGCTATGACAATTCCAGCGATGGCTCCACTGGACAGGCCTTCCGCTTCCTGCTCTTCTCCGTCTGTACATCAATTTTGACACATACAGAAATGTAGATATTACAATTTAATCCGTGCTTATTTTTATACCGTATCATGAGCTGACAAAAATACTTATTGTCTTAATATTCTTCTCTTGATCAAGGAGTTCCTTAAAGCAACACCACTGCCTGTAGAGCAATTTGAAGAATATGGATTTTGATTTGCGTATATGTACAGCGACAAAACAGATTGGTGTACTGCCTTTACCTTTTATCAAGAGACTGAGGAAGGCAGTCTTTCTGAGTCCGGTGACGTTGTTGAATGCTTCACAAGAATATATGCCACCGTCTTGTTTTTCAAGACTCTGGATTGCAAAGCATTGGCTTGTCTGTCCGATCAGAACCGAGTCATTGAACTTCCATACAAATGTGGGAGCTGGGAATGAGGCGACGGAGCAATTTATCTGCATGGCCTGGCCCACCGTGGCCTTTTTAGTTCCCTTTATTTCCATATTCTCTGGCCCATCTGATAGAAGAACAAAAAAGAAAAGACCACAGTAATTATAAGATTGGACATGGACTGGACTAACTTGGTATAGAGACTCACAAGAGGTTTTGTTAACACAATTTTAGTTTGGTACAATTATCAGGAAAAGAAAAAAAAGAAAAAGAAAAGGTGGTTTAATTTGATGTTGGTCAAAATTAAATGGATAATTTTTTATTTCAATAATCATTTTCAAAACGCCCTGTATTTTTCTGCATGCAAGCCAACACAGTTGACCAACTTACAGTTGACTTTCATGGTGTAATTGTTGGTTTCACTGCTGATTTTATTCTTCAAGTGGCATTTATAGTTTCCAGCGTCCTCGCTCTGTAAAGTGAGGATGGTGACGGTGCTATTGTCCGTGGTGAAGATGATGCGATTAGTGTTACTCAGGGGTTTACCATCCTTATGCCAATGAACACTGTCTGCCTTCCCCACACTGGATGTGCATGTAAGGTTCACTGTGCTGTTCCCAGCAATAAGAGGCAAAGTAGGAGCAATGATGTTCGTGCCTGAAATAGCTTCTGTTAAACAGAATGAGAGAAACCAGCTGACACTGTTAACATTTCAGTAAATTCATGATAGTAATAAGATAGCATATAAGATAAGGAAATCTGAACCTGATATGCCATTACCCTTATGATGAAGACAACATCACAAAAGCCTGCAGTACATATCTTGAACTATGTGTATTGGTTGGTAAACTAAGGCTAAAAGCGATCTTCATTTACAAAAAAAGGGGAAAAAAATGTAGTTAGTATGTAAAGACACACTAAGATACAGGGGAACCCTAGGAGGCAATATCAGGGTTAGAGGGAGCTAGAAAATATATCTCATAATATATACAATATATCACATTATACATCAAAATAAATACAACCACAGTGTAATCTGTAACATTCAGTTTATCACCCTGATGCACTAATGGATGGATGGATGGCAGACTGTAGATTAATGTTACAGCTTCATTCATTCATCTTCACTAACTGCCTGATCATGATCATGGCTGCTGGGAGAGATCCAGAACCTCTCTCAGTAACACGCAAGGTGAGATAATTAATCCCAGATGTGAAGACAGCCCCATGCAGGGCACAATTCATCTACACATGCACGCACACGCACACACACACACACACACACACACACACACACACACACACACACTCATTCACGTCTAGATGCAATCCGGTGTAGCCAGTTTGCCTACCCTCATGTTTTTAGACCTAGAGGAAACCCAGACTCCACAGAAAACTCACATGAACACAAGAAAAACACGTGAAACTCCACCCAGACAGTAACCTGGGATTGAAAACCGGAACTGTGAGGCGGCAACATGACCTGCTGCGCCATGGTCTCAGAATGATTTAAGGCCCCTTTTACCAACAATAATGTTCCTATGCATAAGAAATACTTTAATGAAAGGTCCACTGTTAATTACCAAAATATCATGCTAGTAATAGAAAACAACAGAAAATACTTCATTCTCTGTAATATATAGAATCCACCATTGGAGGTTCGTTATGTCTGCGCAATAGGAGGTCATATTCAACCCCCAAACCATCTCAAATGGTCAATAAAACTAACCTAGTGCAAAGGCAGCAATAAAAATATGTAGTTATCCAAAATAGATTTTTACTATATAAACACGTCTTATATCATCTTCATTCTGTATATCATAATAAAGATACCTATGGGAACAAGGAATCACATTTGTACAACACAATACATTTTAAAGCTGGGCAATATCAATATTTTGATTTGAAAAAAGTTACAATATATTTTTCTTGTCTAAAAATATCTTTTTATGGCTCCCAAGTGGAACAACAGAAAAGCATTCACCTTATAGTCAGGCGAGACTCTCCAGGTGGGAGGGGCTTACACTCTCAAATTGTTAATCACAGTGACACTAGCCAATCACAGGGCTCTGTGAGTTTGTGTATGATGGTGTATGAACACTTTCCTCAGAGTATCACAGGGACAGACAGCCAGTCACGCTCACACTCTCACTTATGGGCAATATAGAGTTGACCTAATCTGCATATCTTTGGGCTGGGAGAGGAAACTGGAGCACCTGGATGAAACCCAGACAGGTATGGGGAAAACATGCAAACTCCGCACTAAATGGCTCCAGTCAGTCGGCCAGCAGGTTGGAACCCAGAACATTCTTGCTGTGAGGTGACAGAGCTACTGCACCACTGTGCTGCACCAAACTCAAGACCTTCACAAAGGAATTCCTTAACTGCCTCTGCATTCCACATTCCTCCAGCTTAGACAATGTTCTGAAAGTAAACCCCAATATCAAAAGGTACCACTTCTAAGTTATACAACATACTATGCAGCCCCCAGCCCCCTCGCTGGGACACCTTACAGGCTATCTGATCCTTAGAGCTGAATGCGATACAGCGAGGTGTGGTACATACGGCTATATGCTGTATATCAGACCCTTGGCTGCTTAAAATGTCTCTCATTTATGTTCAATTGCATTTTGAGAGACAAACTGTGTGATCTAAGAAGGACCAGCACCCAACCATATACATTTTGTTTACTTAAGAAGTTTTCATACAAGTTTGCATAATCCCTTAAACACATTGTAGGCAACCACATAACCTCTCTCCTCTTCACTCTCCTCGCTGCCTTTCAGATGGTCATTACAGTGGAGCGAATAGTGAAACGGAGCAAACAACCACATGCACCCCTGAATTGCACCTACTGAGCAACATTCTCTGAATGCCTTTTCTCTGCTGTTCAGTATGTGATATTACATACACAGGCCTTCCTCTTTACCTCTTTTACTCCGTGGCTCATTCGCCATAACTTAACTGGATGCCTGATACTACACTTCTTACAATTCATTCAGCACGTTTTTGTTGTGCATGTAATGAAGTTTATGCAATTGCGCTCTTTGTTCGGTAGCTTTTAGTCATAATGTATTATAAATTAGGGGCAAATAGTAACCGTAGCAACGACCCATACAAAAATGTTATCATTATGTTACCATTGTTCAGAGCAAACAATCCTGGATACTTGTTATGCAGTGTGCATGCACACACAAGCATACACACACACATACACACGCACTTACTGAAGAGACACTCACACACGTGCACGCACGGACGCACACACTCTCTCACTGAAGACACACACATACACGCACAAGCACATACACACACATATGCTGTATTCAGGCAGTCTTTCCTCACTGACTCCAGGCTAAAGAGCTACAGAGAGCTGTATGACTGAGAGCACAATTAGCAGAATAAGAAAGGCTCGCAGCGGTGACATTTAGCCATGTTTCACTTTGTTAGGGTCTAACAAAAAGGTTTAGAGGGCTAAAAAAAGATTAAAAAGTTCTAAAAAGGTATGTTAGCTTTTGATTTAATTTGAACAACACTGTCTGAATGTATTAGGTAATCACCGTCAGTAAGATTCAATTACTGTAACACACACATCCAGAGAATGCTTGTTTTTGTGATTATTAAGACACTCGTATTACATTTTGGGTATTGTTACACTCCTGTTTAAATCGCGTTTACGTTTTCATTTGTATTTTTCTTATTTATTATTACGCCACGCTCTCCCCAACCCCCCCTGCCCTTTTTCTCGTGGACTCGTCCTTCAGCAGTAGGCAGGCAGGGCGTGTTCTTGTGCTGTGGAGGAGTGGCTTTGGCATGAGGAGTGAAGGGATTTTTCAGGTTGGATTCATACTCTTGCTGATTTCTCTAAAAAAAAGGACCTACCTTGCCTTTAAGATGTTATGATATGATGTGATTTTTAATAGAGAGTGAAATGCTCTCTCTCACATGTGGCAGTTTCACATGGCAACAGATGGTATTGAACATCTTTGTGAATACCTCTGCTAAGCCTGCCTTCCACAAGAATTTATCTCATCTAGCAACGGAAAAGATCCTGCAAGACCTACTACCTGCCTGTTGGATCCAATCCCTTCCACAATGCCCCAAACCAACCCACAAAACAACCCCCCCCCCCCCCCCCGCTAGTTTTTTTTTTTCTCTAAAAAGGTTTCTGTTTTACATGAAAAAATGGACTTTTGAACTGTGTTACCTGTGTATGTACTGTAAAGGACTCACCTATGATGGACAATTTGGTGACCTGAGAAGTGACATAGCGCAGGGTCTTGCTGTTGAATGCCATGCAGCTATAGTTGCCACTCTGCTCCTCTACCAGGTTTGAGAGAACTACTGTATCGGTACTCTGGGGAAGATTGGCTTCATTAAACAGCCATATAAATTCGGCAGCAGGGCTGGATTTAGCTGAGCATGACAATGTTAGGTTGGATCCCTTCTTCAGGACATCAGCAGCAGGATCTTGTGTTTTGGTGACAAGCTCAGGCCCATCTAAAGATCCAGAAAAAGGCTGTGTGATTAACTTGGCAAAGTAGAAGATTTAAAATAATATAAAAATGCTAGATCATAATGCTATACAGAAAATGGAAGCTTCAAATGTAGTGGTTGCCCAGGTGCCCCAATATTTTTTACCAGTTTTGGTGAAGAACTTGGATTTAAATGTAAATCTTAAGTAAAGGGGGAAATTTTTTTTTGCCAGCACCAGAAAGTGGCATATATGAATATGTCAGAATTTCAGTGAAATTTCTCATAGGGAATAATAGATGATGAGATGTCATTAGAAAAAAACAACAACAAACAGAAATCACTTGTTGGCTGTTCTGCTGTATCTGAAGTATGTTTAAGGGTCCAAGCACCAAAGCTGATGGTACAAAATCGTTTTTGCTTTAGCTTTTCTTAACGGAGGGCCAAGCACATTGTAAAGGTTTTAATAATAGTTGTCCACTAATAATAATAATTCTCTCATTCTTTCACACTATATTAATTTCATCTAAAGGCAGTAGCCTATGCAACTGCTGGGGCAAACAAGCTCAAGCACTTTTAATCAGTTATGCTTGCATGCTAATTGGCCGATGCTGATTATGTTAACTCATGAGACACGTGCATTACGTAGTGCAGGATAGTGAAACTGAAATCTGGACTAATTAACTTGTAAATAGTTACAACTACTAGCATTGTTAAACACTAGATTATTTCGTTTTCTTAGCTTTTGTTTAATACTGTGTGCCAAACCATCAAATTGCCATTCTGCTTTTGATTCACATCAAAGTCGACCCCAGAAAGAGTCAATTCATTCATTCCATACATTGAAAACAAAGAGTCAGTCCCAAACTTTTGGAGGGATCGACTGAACAAGCTGAAAAGTTTCACATGACATGCGCACAAGGCAAGCAAAATTAATGTCACATCAGAGTGTTTCAGTGAGCCTTTATATTGAATTAGACTGGCAAGTGGATGCAAGCTCCCGCCACCATGGGGCGAGGATCAGAGACCATGAATAATGCCTCAAACAGCTCTCAGAGAACCTTCACAGTCTGACCACCCTTGTTGCCCAAATCAACACATCTTGCCTCAGAGAGTCCACCCCACAGCCCGTCCAACCAGCATCATCCTCCTCTCCGCTGTCGCAATAGTTCAGGGAGCTACCCCATGCCCATACCAGACCCCTATTAAGGAGGGTCCTAGTAAGGAGTCTCTTTCAGTGCTCCCTGCCCTTTTGACCAGCAACCACAGACCTTCCACACGAATAAGTCTAAGCTCAATTTACTATGGGGCTACTCAGGGATGACGCTTTGGACTGGACCACAGAGGTGTGGAAGAACCAGCCTGACATGTGCTCTTCCTTTCAGGAGTTCCTCTAAGAGATGCGGATGGCCTTTGACCACTCTGTCTGGTGCAAGAAAGCCACCAAATGCTTCCTTGCACTCCAACAAGGGCCCTGCAGTTTCACTGAGTATGCGGTGGAGCTATGGACACTGGCACCAGATGCAGGGTGGAACAATGAGGCACTCCATGGAGCCTTCATGAAGGGGCTAAACAACCCCATGATATAAGGATGAATTAGCAGCTAGGGATGAAGAAGAAAGATTAAAGAATTTTCCTGGCCACCCAACTTAACATCCACCTCCTGAAGCATTGCAATCAGAGAAAAGGAGGTAAACTGCACTTGACCACCATGCTCTCCCGACTGTTACAAGCCCCTGCCCCTGTATCACCTCCTTTCACCTCCTCTCTCTCCATGCCCTGAGGTACTCCAGGCCATGTACTCCCAGCAGAGAGCCCATGCAGCTGGGTCAGACCCGCCTCTCAGACTAATCAGACTCATCGTGCTCGGAGGATTAGAGCAGGTCTCTGCTTGTACTAAGGACAGTCCAGGGCACCTTCTTCCTACCTGTCCCATCCAGCCAAAGGGGGTGGCTATGGTCTCCTCTCCACAAGCTCCCCTAATCCTTGGCGAACCTTGGCTTGCCCTTCACAACCCATTCGTGAAAAATTATAATTTCAGTAATTTTCTAAAGCAACACTTGAGTTGGGGCACACTTGGCTGATTGACTGTACACCTGAACTTCATTCCCCTCCTGCTCATAAACTCCGGCTTCACTCCAGCGCAATGCCCGTTTGTGTACTCTGTTAGAAATACCAGTACAGGCTGTCTAATTTTAAATGAGTTAAATGAGGAAAATTGTCCCTAAATAATATACATAGTAATTAGTAGGTAGTAACCTCTAGGCAGTTGTATGGTGTCAACCTGTGTGCAATTGAAGTGTCACATGATCTCAGTATAATTACACTTGCTCTGTATGGACTCGGTGTTTGTTAGAAAACATACTGTGACAAAGACAACTGATTGCTCAGGAACACAGTGGACTCAGGGTGAGACCACACAGAGGCTTTATGCCATAGCACATTACTCACATTCACCCACCCTCCCACGCATACACAGTTCATTAAGATGACCAGGAAAATCAGTATCAGCTGTTAATCAGCTTCTCCACATAGATCACACTCCCACTGCAGACGTCTGCTAAGCCTGTACTTAAACAAACAGCAGCAGGATGACGATTAGCTATTAAAACAAATCCAGAAAAAATTTCCGTCCCAGTATCAATAAGGGTTTGAACTCTGAATGAGCTGGAGTGATCCACAGCTCAGATGGGAGAGGCTTGGCTTTATGAAAGATTTTTAAAAATGGCTTTTTCTTGGCAAATGAGTAGAAGTTGATATCAATGGTGTGGTTGGCGATGTCTCCACCATCAACAAATCCATTCCTTCTTGTTATTAAATTTTATGCCAGAAATACCTTTAATATAAACCTCATACAGGAAGGAAGCTATTGAAGAAATACTACAGACTATTTGAACTATTTTGTGATAGTTTTGAACTATTTTGTGATTTGACCTTTCTGTGACCTGGGCCCTGTTTAATTCATTCCTAATCCTTATCAGTTCATCTGCTGGTTACAATGATAATTCCATATAAATGCTACACACATTCAGCCACTTGTTTGTAAGAAAAGTGTCCACTGGTCTGATGAGACGAAAATGTAAAAATTGGGCTTCGACACAAAGCATTAAATCTTGCAGAACCCCAACACTGCTAATGCCACTGAGAACACTAGCATTATGATAGCTTGCATGAGTGGGTCATTCTGACGTAAGCACTGAAGTGAATCAAAACCAAGAACATTATTGTGTTCTAATGGTTCAGTGAAGCCCAGACCTCAATCTAATTGAGAATCTTTGGTAAAACTTACTGTTACTGAAAATTACTGTTTACTAACAACATCTACCCAATTTGTCAGAGTTTAGAGAAACTTGTCCAAGATTGGGCAAAAATATCCAAAGCTGTCAGATATATTCCAGAAAACATGCAGCTAGTGTCTGCTTTTCTGCCAAACCTTTTTGCCACCATAAAAAAAATTTCAACTTCACATATTAGACATATGGTGTAAAACCAAAATAAAGCCTGTTTCAATTCCAGGCCTGAATACTTATTCAAGGCAATCACTGGTCTGCATTTCAATGTAAAATCATGGTGTTCAGTACACTTCCTGGACATGCGATTAATTATCAGGGAGTCCTTCCGCTTGTTTTAAGTAAGGTTTGTCTAGTACACGAACCCCAGAGGGAGAACTGCATTTGTAGTGGTGCAAACAGAAACTAAACAGGCCTCCCAGCCATGACATTATCTATGGGGAATTCTATGTGCGTGTTCCTGTAAGAACCCATGCCATTCATGCAGGAGCAAAAGCCGATTACAGAAACAGAGCTGCAGATTGATCAGTAACTTTTTTCCAGACCAACGTTTTTATCTCCTGATAAAGAGAACTATGAATGCCTCTCCTTACTAATCAGTCATTTATAAAGAAAGAGTGTCACTACATCATATAGATTTGAATTATGTTTATCAATCACTCACATTTTGCTGCTTGAAAATGTGCTGCATGACTACATTAAAATAGCTGAATAAGGAGCGGGATGAATTATGCTTTCATATATAGCTGTTTACAGTGGAATTAAAGGTCAGTTCTTTTGGATCATAGTGCAGCATATAATGCAGTATCATGGCACACGTGACTACATAGAGTACAAATACATAACAGTATGAGACAAATACAATAAATTCACAAGACAATAAATACATGGGAAAGTGAACCGTAAATAGACAGGACAGCAGAACTTCACTGGATGAAAGAAGCAGTACAGACAATAGATTGCAATAAAGAGGAGCCTCAGTGCAGTGTAGTAGCACACACTAACATTATAAAATTATTTTTAGTAAATGTTTATGTTTCTTATGCATTTGTTGGTTTCCCATATCACTACTTCATGACCACCGATTTTACCATTTCAAGAGTATACGATCAGCATTACTGGCACTTAAAAAAAATCTACTCTAGGATGAATAACTCCTTAAAAAATTCAGCAATTTTAGCAAAACATATATATATAAAACAAAGAAAAGAACAATTTTGAAAATTTAACACAATGCTAGGAGGTAGGTGCCAATTATGTAAATATAATTCTATAGTAATGGGGAAAACATACTTGGAGGGAGGAATTAAAGACTTCAACACATAACCGAGTGCCATCATGTTGACCGAGGTAATGAATGGGCCACCGGTCATCTGCTATTTCATGGACAGATCTGTGTTTATCTGTTCCTTGTTCAAATTTGGCTAGAGAGTAAAAAGCTGACCCTATGTTTAAATCTTAGCTTGATCACATTAATGTTGTACATTAATGGTGATGGAAGTTTGGCTTACAAGTATTTGATACAGGAGGGTGTGCAAGTAACGAAATGGTTCCCAAAATAGGATTCTTGTGTTGGAGTGTTTCTAATTTGTCCAGATCAAAATGTTTTTTACAAAAGTATGATTCTTTACCATTGACATGGAAATGTAAAGAGGACTGTCATGTATACAGAACTGTGCGGTCCAGCTAGGGGCAGCCAAGTCTGTCAGAAAACTTGATTTGCTTAAAAATATTGTCAGGTCCCATTATCTCTGTGCATGCAACAGATAAGCTTTTATTTTATTTATGACTAGTTGAATATATTGTTAGAAAATAATAAATTTTGGTTTGCGGAAGTGTTCCAGTACTTAATGGGGCGGGATAAACATGACATTTTCTCACGAGCGGTTCCTGAAGAGGACATCACAAGTCCTGCCGTGGTAAACATGGTTAATACAGTTTTTTTCTGAATACTTAAACACAAACAGTGACTCCTGAAACATTATCTCCAAAACTATTAACACGTGTAGCCAATGCACTTACCAAGTGTGCTAAACTCAATGCACAGTCTCTTCTCACACTCAGTTTGTAATTTTATGCCATACTTCTAGCAAGACTGTAAACATTGATCTCTGCATTCCTACACTATTTCGCCAATTGCCTTTACACACTGACACATGTGAAAACACTTTTAAATAATGACTTCACTGACAAATCAGACCTTGAGCACTATAAATAGACCCCAGGTAAATGTTTGGTTTGGACAACAGTGGAGGCCAACATTAGACAGAGAGTAAGACCGGTGAGAACTAGAGGAGGAACAGGAGGAGGTGTGGAAGTAAGCGGAGGAGGAGTGGAAGGAAGAAGTGAAGTAGGATGAGGAAAAGGAGAGGACAGGGAAGAGGAAGGGCAGTCAGGAACACAACTGCATCAGACTGGGAGAAGTGCAGGAGCACATAACAGCAGATAACTTTAACTTTTAACTCCTCGTCCTACTTCACTTCTTTCTTCCACTCCTCCTCCTCTTACTTCTTCACCTCCTCCTGTTCCTCCTCTAGTTCTCACCGGTCTTACTCTCTGTCTAATGTTGGCCTCCACTGTTGTCCAAACCAAACATTTACCTGGGGTCTATTTATAGTGCTGCTATTTAAAGGTCTGATTTGGAAGTCATTTAATAGTGTTTTCACATGTGTCAGTGTGTAAAGGCAATTGGCAAATTGCTCTCTTTCTCGCTCTCTTACTCCCGAACTCAGGCATTTGTTCATTAGCACCGAAATAAAAAAAATAAGCCATATCATTTTCCTTCAACAAATTAATAAAGTATGTTTTTTGTAATAGGAGATGATATAATAATGTGGTTGTTACTGTACTATCCATTCTGTCTAAGGATCGTTTATTTGTACGAAACTGATTTACCACTGAAGCCGGCATTGTAGATGGGCAACCATGCTTACTCCGTAAGTGTATTTTAATTTGCCATGTGCCCACCATTTACACCGCTTTTGCTGTCAAATCAAAGCAGAAGATCTGGCACAGCAACCATCCGAGATGCCTTTTGAACAGTGTGCTCTACACACACCCCACTGCACCAGGTACAGTTCTTTGTTGTGCATTATTGACATGGTCTAAACACACTTCCATGTACCTGAATTGTTCCATGACCTCCTCATGGATCCTCCACAGGCTTTGTTCTATTGCCACAATATCCACAGTGCTGCGTGCACTGTAGACAGTTCTGAAAGGCTGGGATCAGAACATTGTTCCAATGAAAAGCTCAGAGATAAGAAGCCGACACTATTGCGTCATTGTAGCCAGTGGTGTAATGCATAAAAAAAAAAATAGTTGAGTAAACTGTGGCAAGTTAAGATTTAATGGTACATGTAATTAGTGGTTCTGCGCAAACACCCACGTAGACACGCTACTTTATGAGGTACAGTATTCTATTAGTCCTATTTCTGATTATTTATAGGTTAGGCCATGTGCTATTGCAAAACAAAAATTCAAGGCAAATGTAAAGGGAAGCTTGTTGCTGATACTGTGGTAAAAACGTTGCTGTTAATGTGAATTTGAATAAACGTAACTGTAGAGCGGTATTAGGCTACGCGCAGTTCACTCGACAATATGTGGTTGCTTAGACCATTTATTTTAAATCAACATTTAAAATATATGTTAGCAAACATGCTTTCGCACTCGTGTGTGCACTCCTAATCAGCAAGGTCAGGTGCACTTGAGTGCAATTTTTGGGGACTTACAGTTGACGGTGAGGTTGAAAGCATCACTAGTTGAAGATTCCAGTTGGTTCTGGGCTGTGCAGGAGATTGGCCCTTGCAGATCTGTACGAAAAACTTCATTAATGATGAGTTGGCTGCCATTCTGTACAATATGCTTCCCATCCACCACCACGGGAACGGAGTTGTTCAGCCAACTGTATGAGAGAGAAGACCCTTTCGCGGCGCAGGTGAGGATCACAGTGCTGTTGAATTCCACTGCTTCAGGGAGGTTGGAGAGGATACTCACATCCGCCACAGGCTCTGTGGGAGACGCAAACATGTTAAAGAAGAGAGTGACCAGAGTCATTCAGGAGAGGAGGTCAGATATGTGCAAAACATTCAAAACATTAAAGAGGGTGCAACTTTCCACCACAGTTAGTTGGTCTACATCTATTCAAACTTGAATCATTTAGATTTTGACATTTTTAATATTGAAACATCCATCTGTTATCTATACCACTTATCCAGTAAGGGTTGCAGGGAAAGCTGGAGCCAATCCCAGCTGGGGTTTTGCAAATTTAGAGCAGAGTAGCCAGTTGACTAATTTGCATGTCCCAGAGGAAACCCACGCAGGCGTGGGGAAAACATGCAAACTCCACACAGGAAGTGCCCAGTTAGCTGCCCAGATGCAACTGGGGGGGGGGCTGG
>JAQQZR010000230.1:0-15936 GCA_030068235.1 Notoglanidium macrostoma | reverse complement strand
AGATAGATAGATAGATAGATAGATAGATAGATAGATAGATAGATAGATAGATAGATAGATAGATAGATAGATATTTTTTGGCACTGCTGTTGCAGGTTTGTATGTTGTGGCCAGTCTCTTTATTGATAATCAAGTTATTGAGTAATTATTAAATAATACTGAATAAAGACTGCATCCGAATATGTATTGTCATATTAGTTTGCAAAAAAAGCAGTTCATAGGGTGTCTGAATACTCAGTAGGCAGTTAATAGTAGTTGGACGGAACCCAGATGATCCACTACTGGAGTATCCGAACATGCAACACTACGCTACACTACGCTATCCTGTAATTCAGCCGGAGCCTGCAATAAACTGAAGAAGAAGAAGAGGAAGAATTCCCCCGGGTATAACAGAAAGATGGCGGACTGAAGTGAAGCCAGTTTTTGCGAGCATCTCTGCAGGGGAAACAAATATAAATATCAGGAAAAGTTAAAAGTTTTTTTTTTTTTACATTTTCACGGTTTAATTGTACCACCAAAACATACTGCTGTGTCCGTGTCACCGATGTGATGAGGATCAATTATTTACTTAAAATGTTGCAAAACTGAATTATGTCAGCATTTGCAATCCAGTTAAAGGTGACCTATTATACCCTTTTTCTACAAATTCACACACTTCCCTGAGGTCTTAGTGAATGTCCGTTATGTTCTTTGGTCAAAATATCACAAGGATGAAGCACCACAGCTCCGTCTCACGCTGTCTAATCAGCCCTTTTCAGAGTGGCCGGTTTGACTGCCTGTTCCTTTAAATGATAATGAGCCACGGCTCACCCCACCCCCGTCTTTAGCTAGCCTATCAGGTAGCACTTTTCTCATTAATATTCATGACTTTCCCCCTGCTTCATAAGCCATGAGGGTGGTATGATTGTAATGAGCTCCCCTTCTGACATAAAGAGGGGAGCCAAATCTGAACGGCTTGTTCAAGCACATGTTTTCTGAAAAAGGCAGCCCAAGAGAACCTAACTGGGTTGTTTTAGGTTTGCGGGTGGGAAGGCACTCCGGATACTCACATGTACTGTATGTGCACAACCATTGAGTTTTTCATAATAAGTCCCCTTCAACACTTCAAGAAAAATACTTATATCTAGTCAAGACTAATAATCAAAATTTTGTAATCAAAATGATCTGTTGTCCAGACAGATGGAGAGTTATAGGACGATGTGTTTTTCTCATAAATGTCGCCATCATGATACTGCCAGGTTTAGTGTCGTTGTACTGCTAAAGAGCCAGCTATCTAAGTGATCCAGAACCTTCTGGAGAGATGTTAGCATAGCTCCATGGCACACGTGGATGAGATTTAGATCTTCCACGTACGTCCAGCTAATTAAAAAATTTAGGAATTAGCAGGAATCGGAGAACCTCCGAGTCAGTCAGTGGCAGTGAGACGTCGCACTTCAGAGTACACGATGTCTTGAGGTCGTGCGCTCTTCCTCTTCCCGCTTTTAGTTTTCCTCTGATTGAAATGTAAAGCAGCGTAATTCAACTCCGCATCACGGCCCTGTGGGAACGAATGTGAAAGATTAACCCCATAGAACCGCAGAACTATAAACGCACATCATTCCGAGTGTTAGAGAGGTTTATTCCACAGTGCTCTAGAACTGCTGATTCTGATTGGTCAGAAGGGGTTGATTAATTTTCTCTAACAGCAGCACAGATGCAAATCACGGCTTTATATGAATGTGCTTGTTCTAATACCTGATCAGTGGACGCTTCATATAAACTAAAGCAATATGTTTTCCACATCGGGAAATTCTTCCAGTCAGAGGACTTTGCAATTTTTCTGTAACTGCATTTTATATATTAATAAGTGTTAACCACATGTATAAGATGTACCTGATCAGCTGCACTTTCTGTCACGGTACCTTTATGAAGTCTCTCTAATTAAAAAAAGGGAATAAACAAATATATCTATATATTGATTACAATTGCATTATTATTATTATTATTAGTAGTAGTAGTAGTAGTAGTAGTAGTAGTGATTTAACCTTTATAACCAAACTGTAAGATTTTATTGCCCTTTTTTATTTTCAATATTTATAGAAAATGATATTGCTTGAAGAATATAATTACATTTATTTTAGCTATTCATTTTTCTAGATATTTATGAAGCTCATATACAATCTGACATATACAATTTTATTTACCTAAAACATTCCCAAAACTAAAACATTCATTATCCATGCTTAACAAATATAAAAATACTTACCACTGTGGTATTTATAATGTGACTTTTTACACATTATAATGGTTTGAGCAGCGATTAGAATCGCACACACTACCAACGACGTTGCCAGAATGATCAGTAAAGGATTCGCAGAACTTTCTGGATGACAAATAAATAAATAAATAAATAAACTATAACAAATAGAAACATTGAAATACCAAATTTCTCTTAAGTCTCTGCGTTCGAATCATTATTTTATAATTAAATCACAAATAAAGAAAATTCCAGCAAATTTGACCAAAATATGACTAATTTAAAAGTTCTTAGATAGAACTTAAATATATAAGATAAATCCCAGCATGAACTTGTTAACTCTACTGCCTGGCGCTATTAATAACAGGGACATTTGTTAATCAGAATAGAGAAAAGTCAGTGTGAAATATCATCTTACAAGTCAAAATATCTTGAATACTGGCAAATGTATCCAGTGTTTCTTTTTATAAATAAAATAATATTATTTAGCTTGTTTCTAAATGTTTTTACACATTTCAAGCTTTTACATTTTCTATTTTATTGCAAAGCCAATTTGGCTTTTTTCTAGGAATAAATTCTTTGACTTAGAAACATTATCAGCCAATAGGATTAGACCATATCTCCAAATATGTCATCATCTAATAGATCAGTTTAACAATATGAAAGATATTTTCACTCGCTTCAATGCAAAAAAATAATTTCAAGAAAGTAAAAATTCTAGTAAATTTATCTCATTTTCTAGATAAAAAAAATATCTTGTTAAGCATTTATGGGTATGAAAAGTATTCTTGTTTTTAGACATTTTATATTTTTCTTTGTCTAAAATACTGCAGCTAATTTTGAGATGGATTGATCTAGAAACAAGCACCACATCGGAGGAACCAGAACCCCTCTCCTGGGTTTAAGAATTAAGCCATCTGTGCTTCCGTAATTTAAGAACCTGGTGAAATGAAGCAAAAACTAGATGCATTACTACCAAGAAGCCACATTTTACTGTGGTAAAAGTCTCTTGTTTCAAAAAAAACTAAACAATAATAAAAAAAAAAACCTGCAAATAGGGAAAGCAGGTTTAATTTATTTTATTTATTTTCATTTATTTTTTTTATATTCTAGCCACGGAAAAAAGATTTCTAACTAAAGAAAACAAAACAAAATTTCTAACTAAACTTCTTCAAATAAAAAAAAATTGGCTTGTTAGATTTCTTAAAAGAAAATGACTATACATTTAAAGAAAAAGAAAAGCAAATAAATAAAATAATTAATTAATTAATAATAATAATAATAATAATAATAATAATAATAATAATAATAATAATAATAATAATAATAATAATAATAATAAACGTTGCCTGAGGGTCGAGTAGGACCGAAAATGCCCTTATAAAAATCTTTCATTCATTTCACTGATTACCAAGTTTCAGTAGAAATCAAAAAAACTCACCCAAGCCTGGAGAACACAGAGAACATATTACTAGATAATTCTATTAATAAATAGTTTTAAACGTTTTGTGTGCTTCATCCAGCAGTTCATTGCTCACCGTGCTTGATGGAGCAACTGTCCACAACAGCCCTGTCCTTTGGTAGCTCACACATTGCCACATCCCTAAACGCATGGTATGTTTGCTTCACTTCATGCAGCTAGATAATTTTAGAAGTGAATTGCTTTGTCACTATACAAAAGAACCAGGCTACTGTTCAACTGGAGCTGAACTGAAATCACCTTGCTCAGACGGTCTAACGTTCCTGTAACTGAGTGTGATTGCGGTGTTCTCACCTGCCAGCTGTACTCGTGTCCCGTTCCCAAAAATGATCTTCCCACACAGGGCCACAGCGCAGTAGTAAGTGCCAGTATCACTGAGGCTGAGGATGTTCTTGGAGAAGTTGTACACACAGGTGTGTGTAGAAGAGCCGCTCTCACACTGATGGCTGCTGTTGTGATGAGTGGAAATGATTTGAGGATGGGATTGTGGTGGAGCAGCTCTGAACCAGAGCACTTGGAGTTCTGCTGCTCTGCTCTCAGAGAGAACCGAGCACTGCAGAGTCACTGACGCTCCTGCAGGAACCGAGTCCGACACGCTGATCTGCGACACTGACACTTTTACATCTCTGTCACCTGGTCAGTGTCATATAGACAGTGCAAAAAATATATATACACAGTGCGTAAAATGTCAAGTGATACAAAGTTATAAAACCTGAGATATATTTTAGCATTTAAACTAAAGATTCTAGATATATTGCTTGAGGGAGGAAGTATAGGGAATAAAGTATTTGTGGTAAAAGTTAAGAGAAACAGGTTATTACAAGCTATTATTCATTTACATCAAAGTGTATTAAGTAATCAAGGAATACCCAGTAGGTTTACCAAAACTAATACCAAATACCAATTTAAAATTTTTATTAAGTTAATAACTGAAATGTCCTGTTCCTCTGAAAACTTTGTGTTCTACACTAAAGTTTTACCTTCTACAGTATCTGTGTTGAAATATACTGCAGATGCTTCCTGGATTAAGTGTATACAGTATAAACTTGTGTGTGTGTGTGTGTGTGTGTGTGTGAGAAAGAGAGTGAAAGAGAGTGATTTACCTGTCACAGCTATGAATGTTCCACTGGAAAATGCAGATTTGCCCCAGGTATATAATCCACAGAAATACAGTCCTTCATCAGATTTTTTTATTTGTAAAATTGTCAAAGAAATGCCATTCATAATTTTCTCTATTTTGAATGCTGAGCTGAATTCAGGTGGAGTTTGAATTTCCCAATTTGCTATAATTTTCCCCACCTCCTGAGGCGACTCTCCAAATGTTTGCTTGTACCAAACAATAAGATCTTTACTGTAAGTAACTTGAAATGTGCAGTTCAGAGTAAGACCTTCTCCAGACTTCACCGAGACAAATGATGATCGCTTAAAATCCTCAGCTCGGGCTGAAACTAGAAAATCAATTTATGTCAGAACCAGTGCAACAAAGGAAATCTGAATGCGCGTTTATAATATTTTAAAAAATAAAAGAAAATTAACCACATGAAACTTACATATTAGGTTGAGAGATAAAACAAGGATCCAGAGTGGAGCCATCCTCATAAAGGACATGATACTTGGGTCGAGGGGTTTGAAAGTATTTAGAGACCAAACCACTGAGAATTTTGTACTGGAAACTTTCATTTCATTGGCTGCTGAAAGTCACATGTTCACTTTAAATTTCCAATCCACCTACATGTGTGTTTGTAGCTCAGTTTGGCCAGCAGAAGTCAGTGGTGAAAAGTGCACTAACACTTAAACTTATTCACATAGAAGTATTTATACTGCACATTGAGGTTCATTTAAATGACTAAAACAAAAAAAAAAATCATAGCTAAGTGTATATAGATTACACCAATTGCTTGGCTTCCTGACATTTTAATGTCTAAAGCATTGTTTAAATCTTGCTGGTGTAAAATCATAACTTGTTAATTTGTACATCTGATTCAGTCAAGTACATTCATAAAGCACATTTTATTGCTTGTGAAATTTTGAGTATTAACTGTCATGAAGATTGGATTTGGGAATTTTAACCCAGATGAAATATTTTAACCTATGTATGGTCAGTTAATAAAACACATGCAGTGCCTATGATTGCATACATGTCAGTTAACATTGTTTTCCTCAGCAATCTTTCCATAATGTTGTTCATAAAAGATTAATAACGTCAGTATTAGCATATTTAACCACCCAAGAGTTCAAACACGTTACATAATTTCTTTCATGACATTTTATTTGCAACCAGTTGCTAAAGGGAGAAACAGGATCAGCCAATCAGCATCATGTATTTTCCTGCTTCTCTACGCAAGCTGTTAGCCATGTAGCAACACTCTGTGCTCAGATATATTGAAGTGACATCAGAGGAATAGTGTGTTCATGGGTGGAAGTATAAATATAGATGAAGGAAATATGAGTAAAGGTGTGTAAAATAAAAGGTTTAATTCATATTTAGAAAATAAAATGGAGCAGCAGCAGCGTGTTTGCGAGCTGGACGAGTGAGTCACCCAGCTCACCAGCACCATTACACCATTGCTCATTGCTCAAGCAATCAGAGGACTTCCAGGGGAACAGAGGTGGCTGATATTCCAAGACACACTGAAAGGGGGATCAACTGGGTCACAGAGTGATGCAGAGAGTTCTTCAAATATTCAGTCCAGGGGAGAAACTGGGCCCAGTATCCCTGAATCTGGGAGCAGAAGCGGAGAAAACACAGCACCTTTTGATTTGCCTATTCAACCTGGCCATTAGCTGGGGGTGGTAACCAGATGTTAGGCTGACTAAGACCCCCAGCTTTTCTTTAAAGCTGGCCCAGACGTGTGAAGTGAACTGGGGTTCTTGATCACTCACGATGTCCTCTGGGATGCCAAAGCAACAAAAGACATGGCTGAACACTAACTCAGCCATACAAAAGGCAGTGGGAGGAGGTGCAAGGATTTGGAGAATCTGTCGATGATAACCATGATGTTGGTATTACATTATGATGTGGGCAAGTCGGTCACAAAATTGATGGCTTTGTTGGATCATGGCTGAGCACGTTTGGGCAGTGGTATAAGTTTACAAGCAGAAAGAGTGCAAGCAACCTTGGATTTGGCAAAGCCTGAGCATGAAGGGAGTTTTTTCTGACGTCCATGAACTATGTTGGGCCAAAGGTAATTTGCCCTCAGCAAATGGTAGTTGTGTTGGTTGTCATCCTCGACCCGCCAACTACACCATGATTTTTATGCCGTGCACCCTGCCAAGCCTGGATCTCGCCCCCCAGGAAGTCATCAGTAATCGGGGAAGGGGGGATTTCTGTCATGTCACTTGCCAGCAGTCTTAGTGGCCTACAAACATGGCCGCTGAGGAATACACCTCTCCTGCACTTTCCCCATTACAGTCTACTGAGTTTTGATTGTTTGCACCTGTTTTGAGTTTTGTTTCCTTTCACAGTCACATATTTAAGAACTGTTACTCTGGTTTTTGAACTCTGTATTGTATGTCTGGACTTTATTCTTTGCTCGCCTTACCCTGTTTGCCCTGTTTATGACTATGCCTGTTTTGACTTTTAAATTGGGTTATGTTTTGAATTTTGTCTGCCTGCCTGCTTGAATTGAGCTCCTTTTGCTTATACATCCACTCCGATTACCTGCGTTATGGCATATAAAATATTGATTACCACAATCTCATCTAAAAAATGAATAGATAAATCTAAACAGAACATTCAGAAGGTATCTGGCTGTGTTTGTTAGCTAAACATTTACTGTTTAACTTGATGTATCTTTGGGAAGGAGATATGTCGAAAACTGGATTCTACACAACATACGGGAATTATGAGTACTGTGTAATGCCGTAGGATTTTGCCAACATGCCTTTGTTCGAGGTCTGTGCGGAGTTCATACTGGTTTCTGATAGAGACCTGCATTTTAACCAGAAGTTATAAATTGAGTTTGTTAGATCAGATTCACTTCCATCATGCTTAAGCTAGATAATAAAGCATGTAAAACCTGACTTAGTGACATGACATAGGGATAAAGACATACAAACAGGAAAACATCTCTCAATACATACTGTATATAAGAAAATGTTGAAGAATGCCTTGTATTAGTGTGTTATACAGAACACATGTTTCTCGCATTTCAAAAATCACCCGCATGAATTTGGTGCAAAGTAAACTTCAAAGGCACACTTCTCAAATCTTCACTAAATAATCTTTTCCTCTGGGTGACTTTTATTCATGTATGGGCTCTCTACTACTTTAGCTGAGAAAGCAGAAAGGCAGAGTTTTCAGGTGTCTCATGTATCACTGTAGCAAGGAAAGGCTAATGCTACCTCTGTTAAAGGATCTGAACGTATGTTGTTTAAGCTGAGGACTATTCTTATGCTCTAACCCTTCATCTCACCCTCAAACCACAGACTTCTTCCACTTACAGAAGTTAAGAAGACAACAGCACATGCGATGTGTACAACTGACTCTTGATTTAATATTGATGAATGTGTAGACTTTAATGAAAAAACATTAAATACATGTAAATACTATGTTCTGAAAACAAACCAAATGGACAGGAATCATTTGTGATGTAAAGCTTTGCTGAGATACTCAGGTACTGAAAACAAATCAAAACTTTTCAATCAAGTGTTTCATGACCATAAAAAAAAAAAAAAAACTGACATGACAGCAAAATTTTCAACTATAGTTCATCATTTTATTAGCATAGAATTAAACCATGGGGTTTTTTTCACAAATAACTGAACCCATGTGAGTTTTAAGTGTTAAAACTAAAGCAGATTCTGCATAGTCCGAAATGCCACCATACACCTATTAATTAAATCTGAATAAAAAAAGACTAAACAGCATATTTTAAGTAATACTGGAAGATTTCACTTCAGAGTACACACTGTATTCAGATCGACCTTGATTTTCTCTCACTCTTTTAATTTTCCTTTCATTGAAGCGTAAGGCAGCATAATTCAGCTCCACAGAGTCACGGTCCTAATTTATATAAAAGGAAAAAAAGACAATAATAATAATAATAATAATAACAATAACAACAATAATAATACCAAACGAGACATTAATGTTGATATATGTTAATAAATCTTACTAATGAATAATAAGAATGATTGAATCATTAATGATTATTTCAAATAATGAAATTTATCTAGTAAGACAAACTAAGAACTATGAAAAAACAAAGTTAAATGTGTATAGGGAAATTATTATTATTATTATTATTATTATTATTATTATTATTATTATTATTATTATTATCCCAAGATAAGTGAAAAAGTACCAGAGTATTCATCTTCGCCGTGTTTATCACAGGACCATGCTGATATCTCCCTGAAAAATAAAATTTCAATTTTAGATTTTGTAGCAGATATTTTTTTTATGAATTACGTACAATGATCCGACACTACTAACATTTCTCTTATCGTATTTTAACAATCAACTTTTAGAGAAATCTAACAGTGAGCTGAAACTGAATTGTAAATACCTGCTGAGGTCATTTTTATATAAAACATTAAACTCTGATATTAAACACTCACCTCGGTATTGCTGACAGTTTTTGCTTTTACAGAGTAAAACCGCTTGAACACAGATCAGAATCCCGCACATTACCAACGCTGCTCCCAGACAGATCACTACAGGATTAAAAGTTGCTTTGGGAGACATAAATGTAATATGATAATGAAAAATTAAATTAAAACATTAGTTTTTGACACTTTCTTCATTGTTTGTAAAGAATGAGCAAATTCTGATAAAAGTCCGATAAATAGCCAAAAAATTGTTCAACGAGCTTTGATTTGCTCACTAACCCAATTCTGGAATGTTCTCCAGCTGTACTCGTGTCCCGTTCCCAAAAATGATCTTCCCACACAGGGCCACAGCGCAGTAGTAAGTGCCAGTATCACTGAGGCTGAGGATGTTCTTGGAGAAGTTGTACACACAGGTGTGTGTAGAAGAGCCGCTCTCACACTGATGGCTGCTGTTGTGATGAGTGGAAATGATTTGAGGATGGGATTGTGGTGGAGCAGCTCTGAACCAGAGCACTTGGAGTTCTGCTGCTCTGCTCTCAGAGAGAACCGAGCACTGCAGATTCACTGACGCTCCTGCAGGAACCGGGTCCAACACGCCGCTCTGAAACACTGAGATGTTTAACGCTCTCTCACCTGGTCAGGATGATATAGACAATATAAAATCTTTCTTTATGAATTTAGGAAAATACAGTGTGCAAAGTGTTCTGCTGATTTCTTCCCATGGTCCATTAACTCACACCATGTGTTTGCATTTTGTAGTAAAACTGTTCAGTTGTATTGGTCACAATGGAATGAGACTTCAGTCCCTATTAGACACAATTACACCTTTTGTTTGTTGGAAGGAAACTGTGGTACCCAAAAAAAAAAAAATCTAAATAGCCACAGGTGAACATGTGAAACCTCAACACAGACAACCCAAGCTCAGCCTTCAACCTCAGATCTTACAACCATGACACACGCCATCCTAAATGTTCAATATGACCCAATATAGTGTGTTTATGTCAGTTACTAGCAAAATACTATTCATACAAAAATATACATTTATATACAGGTTTATGTGCAGTTTAGAGCATTTAAGCTCAACTTAATCTCACACCTGAATATGAGTAACACATGAATGTTTATTTACTTTAGTAAGCACTTTATTCTAATCCAAAGACTATCCCAAACTGTGCGCAAGACTTGAATACACCTTGGAAAAGATGCCAGTCCATCACAGGGCACAGGGATGATTTATACTGGATGATTGATCTAGTGGAAAGTTTTGAGGTTTTTGAGAAAATAAGGTTTATTTAGAAAAATTCTTACTGCTGCCACGTTTTGTTAATTAAATTTGAATTGAATTGAATTAATAAGGATGATTTTGTTATGAACAGATCACGAAGGATAAAACAAATGTACAATCAACTCGATAATAAAAATATACACAAGGTGATAAATATGCATCCAAAATACAATGACTACTACAGACACAACTAAACCTGACCCACCCCTATGTTATGGGCAGTAACATAACAGTAACTGCCTAGGCAAGGGGCATTTTATATATCTATAACGTATGTCGCACCTAATATACATTAAAGTTGCTGAATATTTATTAAATTAAACCACACTTTTTTTTAAAGAAAATATAGAACATACAGTAGAACATAATATTGTTTATATTATTGTAGCCTATTTCAACCTTTGTTGGAAAAATGATTTCCATATTTCACTTTTTTTTTTTTTTTAGATGCAAAGACTGAACAGACTGAGGGGGGAAAATGGTGGATCCTAACTTTGTAGATTTTTTTTTTTTTTTTTTTTTTGTGGATTTGCACAATCAGACTCTAAGCACAGCCATATTAAAGGACAATTTAAATTCCAAAATTAGCATACATTGGTGCATAAATATGCATGTCTTTGTACAAACAGATTTGATTTAGTTCATTACCTGTTACAGTCAAGAACGTTCCATTTGACAGTGTAAAAGTCTCCCAACTTAATGTCCCACAGTAGTAAAGTCCCCCATCTTCTCTTTTTGCATGTGGAATTGTAAGAGAAATGACACTCTCAGTCGTCTCGATTTTAAATCCCGCCATCTCGAACTCTGGGGAAATATGTATTTTCTTATATGTTGTTCTTTCTCCCACTTTTTGAGGCATCTCTCCAAATATTTGTTTGTACCAAACCACACGATCTATACTATGAGTCTTCACAAATGGGCAGTTAAGAGAAACACCTTCTCCAGACCTCACAGAGATAAATGACAGTCCGGAAAAGTTCATAGATTTCGCTGGAGCTAGAAAATAAATAAAGTTTCATATAAACACAACAAGAACACAAACTGGATCACATTTCTTAGTAATTGAAACGAAGAAGAGTTTATCACCTACAACACTTTTTTATGAAATCCTTTAAAAACTTACATATTAAGCAAAAAGGTAAGACAAAAATCCAGAGTACAGACATCTTCAGAGGTGATGAGATTCAGGAGGAGCATTTCACAGTGGTCAAATGACAAAAGCACCCAGTAGTTTGTACTGGAGACTTTCATCTGATTGGCTGCTACAAGTCATATGTTCTCTATGTAGATTTTTCCTATCCAGTTACAGGTTTCTATTTTGGTAACACAGTTCACCAGAAGTGAACTTGTGAAAGGTGCTTGTTAAGTGTTTTTACTTTGCATTGTTTTACCAGCAAAAGAAATATAACGATCGGGACAGTTTTAATAGAAACACTTCAAAAAAGTTGAAAGAAATATTATGGAATACAATATTAATAGTCAGTTGTTTGTAAAAATGTAGTTGTTTAGAGCCACACCCGAGTACTAAAGACTGTACAGTAGTACAACCCTGCAGTAGATGCAATGCAATGCATGGAGATTTATTAATTAGTTTTTTTTAGCAATGCAATGCAGGAAAAACATCCTGATTTTAAACTATGGACATTCATTATGTCCTGATTTACTTTTACTATGTGATGACTGCAACATGATACTGCATGACGCTGCCACCGCCATGCTTCATAGTGGAGATGGTGTTCTGTGGATTAAACGCATGATCTCTTTTTACCTCCATACATAGTGGCCAAACAGATTAGTTTCTGGTCAGTTTGACCAGAGAATGGTCCTCGAAAAGCTGGTAATCACTTGAAAACTTCAGTCTTTTTGTTTACATAGGACACTCTTAATAGTGGATGTATATACTTTGGTACCTGATGCCTCCAACTCCTTCACCAGTTCCTTTATTGTTGTCTCAGGGTTCAATTGAAACTTTTGGACCAAAGTTTGTTGATTCCTGGGAGTTATTTTGTGCCTCCTAGCTGAATAATGCAGTGTCTGAATGGTCCCAAGATTTTTATATTTGCATGCAGATGCTCACGATGCCTTCAGTTGCTTGGTGTTCTCGTAAGGAGGAACCAGAGCTGTGGAGGTCCTTTTTTTCCTGAGGTCTTGGTTGAGATGCTTGGAGTTTGCCATGATATAAAGAACAAAATGGCCCTGGTTCTAAAGGTAGGCCATTATGTACAGCCATAAGGTACGCCCAATTAAAGTCTTTAAAAAGTAATTAAATCTTTCTGAAATCTCCTAGAATGCTTAAAGAGACAATAAACTTGGTGTACGTAAACGTTTGAGCTACTCGAATTAAAGCTGGAATAAATCGGTCTCTAACTGATTGTTTCAAAATTACCTCGGATGTGAACGAAGTAGATGGCCTAATTGACTTGACAAAAGTAATGCATGGAAATATAATATGGGTAGTGTTGCAAAAAAAAAAAAAAATTAATTGAACATCTTTAACCGAGGAATATGAAAACTTTCGACCTCAAATTGAAGTGATTTCAACTTGACAGTATAATCCATAAATGATACGGCAGTAACCAATTATATGTTTTGAAATTCATCAATATACAGTATGTCCACTTTAGCGAGTCTTTTTGTACAGCGTATACATTTACACAAACACAGGAGCCAAATGTAAAATACAAATGTGTCTTTCAAACTAATTATATTTTCATGAATACCATGTTTCTTTTGCAAATGATCCTGCAAAGGATTTCTGAATATCAAAATTGTCAGACAGCAGAGAAGGCTACAGTTGCAGGAAGTGCTTTATTTAAAAAAAAAAAAACAATGTCCGGTAACAACTGCAATTCGTAAACAATATCATGATCAGACACAGGCAGAAGGTCAGGTGATCAACAAGCAGGGTGTCGGAGGCAAAAACCATTACTGAAAAAAACATGGTATAAAAACAGGATCAATAACTTGCAAGGGATCGTTATACCTGCTGACCTGTGAATCATTTCCTGTCAGGCTGAAAATTATATGAGTACTCAACATGAGAAAATCAATGACATTATCATCTAAGAAACAGAAGAGTAAATCACTTCAGTGTACACATTATCATGAGCTCGTTCCCTCTCTCCTCTTTTAGCGAAGTATGAAGCGGCAAAATTCAGCTCTACAGCATCACGGCTCTGTAGGAATGGAAATAAAAAATTCATTACAAATGAAATATACAGTGCAGGTAACTGATGGGAATTTTAGTACATTGCAACATTTAGCCTAATTTGACCTAGATTAGTTTTATATGTAATTTGCACAGGATAACTTCATCGGAATCCATTAAAAGGTTTAAGCCAATTTTAACACTACTATTACTGACTGAGCTCTGTGTTTAACAGAACAATAAAACTATAGATGTTTTCAGAGAGCTTGCTGGTAATCATTTCAATTGCAATACCCAAGTACAATAGGATAAATGCAAATTATTGTGAAAACAAATGTAAAAGAAGAAGAAGAAAGTAGTGATAGTAGTCTCAACACTAGATACCTGCTGATTTGGTGTTTTCTTTCCCATGAAATCTTGAGATCCCCCTGCAAAAAAAAAACACAAATATTTTCATGTTTAGGTCAGATTTATGGAAGCCCTAAAAGGCCATGTATTCACAAATTATTACATATTATTTGCCTGTTTTCTGGTTATCTAGAGTTATTTTTGTCATTATCCTGTCACAAAGAAGCATCGTTATACTATAATAATATTCATATTTTGTTTTCCTGAAAGCATTACAGAGAAATTGACTATCATTCTGTGTGGCAATGTCAGACGAGCAGGAATATATTGATCAGAACATTACATTACTGTTCGTTCAAGGCATGACACAGGCTGAAATATCTGGTCTTGCTGTTACAGACAATGCTGTCATTAGTGCTCATCATTTACAAAGGCAGTTAGCAAGCCTACAGGTTTATCACAGTCACAATTCCTGATTCCTTTTGAACTACATCACTGACCAGCTCCGAGGCGACTCCATGAATACTGGATGATGATAGAGATGCAGATCGGCAGAATTACAGGTACGTTATGTTGTTATCATGGGAAAACAACCAAAAGAAAAAGTTTTATGGTCTTGAGAAAATTTTGTTTTATGTTACTATCATGAGTCAAAAATAACCCGTTATGAGAAAATGGGCCAAATAAAACCATGTGTTTCATATTTCATATCAGCGTTCTTTACAACACATGCATAAACAGCTAGCTTATGTGGAGGGAACATGAGTGTCACTGTCACCAATTAGCCACGCCCACCTCAGTGAGGCAGATGTCATAGCTGCCTAACTGTTGCTTTTTCATTGCAGTTTTATGAGGAGACCAGTGAGCGTAAATATCTTTATACACGTATGTGAAATAATTTACCTAGACTATGGAAGGTGATGATATGTAAGGGTCCTATAAGCATTACATTTGTGACATACAGAGAGATAGTAACAGGCACACACTTTTTGCTTTATTATTATTATTATTATTATTATTATTATTATTATTATGTTTATTATTTACTTTTCATAACAGATATGTTTAGTGGAGTATGACCGGTGATGCTCAGCTTCCCCTGCCTGCATATCTATTACTTTTATATTTTATTCATTAGATGTTCATTTATATGCAGATTAAATTATTGTACTACTTTTTTCAGACAGTAAGTATGCATTTCAGTGGATTTGTATCGAAATCATTTTTAGAAATCTTTTTGGCAGTAAAATGAATTTAAAATGAATTTTACTTGTGACTGAGACACATGCAAAAAAAAGAAATAGGGTTCAGTTCAGTTCTAATAAGACAGTTTTCAGTTCAAGTCTTATTAGTTTTCAGCGGTATCAATGGAAAGTTTTCTGTGGTCTTTCCTAGGCCACCACAGATATAAGAATTGTTTTGTATTGTATATTATGTATCTATACACCATAATGAAGGCTCACCACTGCTGCGTTCACAGCTTCTCCTTTTACAGCTAACGTGAGCAAAGATCACAACCACACACACTCCCAAAGCTGCAGAGAGACAGATCACTACAGGATCCATTGATTCTTCTGTAGCACACACACACACACACACCACAATCATGATGAATATGCACTTCATGCAGTATATCAGAAAATTTCATGTCAAAATAAAATATTATATATACCACCCTGTGATCATAATAATGGTCATGCATCAAAATATTTACATGAAATAAATAGTTAAATCCATTTTAAATATTAAAATGTTCTATGAATACTTTGAGTAAATGAACATGTTCTTACCCAGCTGTACTCGTGTCCTGTTCCCGAAAATGATCTTCCCACACAGGGCCACAGCGCAGTAGTAAGTGCCAGTATCACTGAGGCTGAGGATGTTCT
>JAQQZR010000229.1:0-15945 GCA_030068235.1 Notoglanidium macrostoma | reverse complement strand
GAGACGCTGCTGGGCTTTCTTAATAATGGAGCTGGTGTTGAGGGACCAGGAGAAGTTCTCCACCAGGTGAACACCAAGGAATTTGATTATGAGGGGCCGTTTTAGGAAGTAATTCAGACTTTGGTTACACAAATACATATGAAACACACACACATTCACATGTGAAACTTTCACACACGCATCATTAATACTGAAAACTCACACACATATATGTGAAACGCTCATATAGACACATATGTGAAATGCTCACACAGACACATATGAAACTCATGTAACAAGCATAACACTCTTACATTATTCAGCATGAAACTTTAACTTGGAAAAAAAAACTCTTATGGGAAGATGGAAGCTTTTTACACGTGTGTGTGTTTGTACAGGCCTATCAGAAAGGCGTCCTGCCAAAACAAGCAATTTGTCACCGATTTGGAGTCAGTGAGCCACATGACATGGAAGCTAGTGAAAAAAATTGAATTACCTTCTATTAACATATCTGTTAAATGAATTCTTTTTACATTAGTAGTCAAAAATTTGCACGCTGTGGCTAGGCTACTTATTTGGCCAAATTAAGCTTTTCAAATCGATGTCAAAATCCACATAAATCTTTCTGTTTCAATCAAGAAAACCCAGTCAGTACACTGCGTTTCCGCGGTTAACAGAACATATTAATAGCAGCTCATTAACAGTAAGCTGTTAAAAACATCTCAAAGCCTTTTCTTTCTGTTTCTGATTTAAACCCTACCGGCGGATGGCCTGGCCGCTCTAAAGCGTGAATATCTTCACTTAATGCCTCCCAGACCGAGTGGGGCGTCCAGCTCTTCCAAGGGCAGTACCGTGCCTCTCCCTCTGTCCCAGCTAACAAAATTATGTCCTCTGAACATCCTCAAGTCATAATAACGTTTATAATTAACATCATATGGACGTTATTTTGTAGGATCCTGGGAACGGTACAGAGGACATTTTTTCCAACGTGATCGAAACGTCTTTACAACGTCATCATGCTATTTCAGGAACATTTACATGTCAGCATGATGATGTTGTAAAGATGTTGCGAAGATGTCGATCGAAAAAACATCCTCTGTACCGTTCCCAGGACCCATAAAACCCTTTTTTTCCCCATAAACAACGTCATGACTTTCGAGGACGTTCAGGGAATGTCATAAGGACGTCAATCAGACAGTCAGTTCCTTATGTTGCACGAGTAATGCCAATGACATCACAATCACAGCAGACCATCAGAATCATTCATTAATCATTTGAGGTCCTTCCCTGAACGTTTCCATACGATAACTTAGTTCATTCTAGGATACTATACAGAAGCTATATAGTTTTTAACTCGTGTGAAAGACTAATTTAAAAGATATTACTGAATTTTTTTTCTCATCATTTGAACATCTACTGCTACAACTAGGTTGTTTTTCCATCTATGTAGCCAGTTCAACATTTTAAAACAAAAGCAAATGAACTTTTATTCATTAAATTTTATAATCATACAGCATATGAATTCCAATGCATGCCCAACCTCTGCGCATTCTTTACCTGGAACATTAAGAAACCTGGGCTTCTCTTTTAAAAGAATTTCAACATAAGCTTTTCAACAACTTCTAAACAACACAAGGTTCAGCAGCTTGGTCGTGCACCCCTGACCATCACACCCAGATGTGCTCCTTCCCCAAACAGTTGCCACAAAGGTGGAAGCGCACAATTTTATAGAGCGTCTCTGTGTGTTGTAGCATTTCAGTTTCCGTCACTGGAACTAAGGTTTGGAACCCAAACCTGCTCCAGCATGACAATGCCCCTGTGCACAAAGCAACCCCATGAAGACGGCGCGTGCGCGGTGTCCATTCACTCACTCACTCACTCACTCTGTAAAGAACTCATTAGGGCATAAGAGCAGACAGCTTTTGAAACATTTCAGACACTACTTGGATGTTACACTTCTACATAATTGATAGGCCCTGGGTGGATAATAATAATAACAACAACAATCATCCCATTTTCAAGCAATTTCTTTTATTGTTTTATGAAAAATATATTCTTGTTATGATGCAATACATTTTTTTTAAATTGGGACAGGGGCAACAAGATATTGAAAAAGTTGTGTAAAAAATAAATAAATAAATACACTTGGTGGAACATCTCACAACTAATTAGGTTAATTGGCAACAGGTCATTACCCAGAGCAGAATAAAGTGCTTACTGCAGAAAATGACGATTAATTTAACATGAGTCAGTCAGATCAGATTTAGTTTACATGCTGAGTAATATACTTTCTAACATTAATGGAACTGGACAGTATATTATATAAAGTTAGTATTAATTTGTGTAAAGAGTGTAAATGGCACAGTGTGAAATTAACCTGAGTTTCATTTCTGTTAATATTTAATATGAACATAGTGACAAGTTGACTGAACATACACATTATTCCATAGAAGTTGTGCAGCAAAGTGCGTTTATTGGCATGAATGATTCAAACCAAGGACCAATAACACGTCTAACAGTCAAAGTTTAACAGTCAGCACTGGCAACAATACTGCAATAAAACTGTTCCCTTCAGTAGTCTGTATTCAGCTGCTGGATAACACTGGCCAATCTATTATTAAACCATCTCTGACTGCTCGGTAAAAGTTAACTGCACAAGTATTAGCATCATCCTTCAAGTACTAGAACTAAAAAATTTATATGAATCTTTAACATCAAGATTGTGCATGTGTGTGTGGTATTACTCTATAAAATGTATAAGAAATGTTAAAATCGCTGTAATAAGTGTTATTTAAGAAAGTACATTGGAATGAAAGTGTCCAAGAGTTTGATCACAGGATTACATGAGTTTTCAATCTTAATTTAAAAACATGTGATGTTAGGGTGCTTCTGAGGCACAAAGCCAGCTCTACAAGTAAAAAAGCTAAAAAGAAAAAAAAAAAAAAAAAAAAAAGATTCGTTTTGGCCACAAACATGTAAAACCCACTGTGCATATAAAGAATATAAATGTATTCAGTGTTTGGTCTCCCTGACATTGATATGGAAATGGGAACAGCACCGTACGCTTTGAGTATAAAAAAGTGCAAACAGCATCATAAGTATGTTGAATTCCCTGTGCTACAATAGTATAGTAACTTAGTGACATTATCTTGCTGCATGGACAGCTAATGTTACTTGACAAGACATCTTGGAATATGTTGGATCCAGTCTAAAAATAATGTCAAATTTGTAATCTTCTAAAAGAAAATGTTAGATCATTTATACTATATTCAAGCTATTTTTGCTTGCTAGGATTTCACTTTTTTCAGAGTAAACAAACATTTTCACTTAATTCATGGCAGTTATGTAGCTAGGCTAATTAAAACAGTGGATATGATCATTATTGTGATGTTTTGTTATGCCACTTTATTATTACAGGTATTTGGACTACAGTGCTGCTGAATTCAGCATTCTGATAAACCAGAAGGTGTTGAATCATTTTCAATAACAGCAGCTGCAAATGACAATTATATTAAATATACTGGCTCGAATATATTATTGTTTCTATAGTACCGGCCCCTTCTCATTTATTTAATCAGTGTATTGTTACTTTGGGCCAGATTTACTAACAGTTTGCCCCAGTGCACTCCCTCTTCTGGTGTTAAACAAACTACTGTAGTGATTTACTAAAGATGTACAGTATAAAGTTCATGAACGAAAGGCACGGACAGTTATTTTTGCAGCTGGATCCACTGCATGTATTTGTAGGCGTTTCCCTTTCAGACCGCAAAGTTTGGGGGAAGAGAGTATTTAAATGAATCATGCAAGGTGATTTACTAAGGTCTGTGGCAGTCAAGTTACTACTAATTATGCCATTATTTAACACTGAAAAAAATGTCTTGACCTTTTTGCACTTGACCTGGTCAATAGTGGCCACTAGGAGGAAGCGCTGCTGAGAGCAGACATCTCATGGTGAAAGCAACAGAATGTTCCCTACTCGTGTTAATTTATTGGGAATAGCAGAGGAAGATGTTATCAGAACATATTGATTGCTTCCAGTTTTCTGACATGGGAAATCCTTCAGAGGACTTGTGGGGTTATGCCTTGTGCATTGGGAACCATGAGATGAGGGACAAGACCATGATTTGGGGGTGAAGACAGATCTTTCTTGAATCTCCTGGAGATAAACAGATACGCATTCTTTTAGCTAGTTTAACTAGGACAAGTTTAACAAAAAACCAAACTACACACACACACACACACACACACACACACATACAGCTGTTGCTGTGCAGTCATGTGAAATATGAAATATATACAGAGAAGCACTTATGAAGTCCTAGCCGCTTGCAGTGGCACAAAGTTTAACACACTGATTTTAAAATGCTTTTCCTTTAACCCAACTGTGTCTAAGAGTAAACAAGAAACATAGCTTCCCCTAAAATTCATTACAATCAAAAGAATCAAATCAAATGTTTACCAAAGTGTCAATATTATTTATCAGCTTTGGGGAATTCAATTACACCGGACACACTGTACACTCTCACTTGGTGAACAGCACAGCCAAGTTGGAGCCGAACTCCAATTCCCATGAGCACCTGCAACCTGACAACATGGCCACCACTCTAACATCCTGCCAATCCGCAGACTTCACCTGCATCCAGTTACACGCCACACCATACACTCTCCTTTATACACATGTTCACTCACAGTCTGATTTGCGAATCAGTAGTTTAGTTCCCTCATGTCTGTACTGCCAAACCGTTTATCATCTGTATGCTCCCTGGCTTTTGTGGCTTTTTTGCTACCCTTTGGATTAAGATTTTTGCTCTACCTACATTGGTTTGTGTGCATCATTTAAACTCTGCCTGTCTTTTGACCCTGTTTTTGCCTCCTTTTTTTTTTTTTGAACGTCTGCATATGTATCGTAACGTGTGTGCCAATACGCGCCATTGCGTTCCACAGGTGTTTACATTGTCAAACAAGGCACGTAGTCGTAGGCAGTGACACTCAGTGATGTGCAACTCTTGCGAATAGAATTGAATAGAATTGCACCACTGGCACAAAAATTTTGTTTAGCCAAATTTTTGGAAAATTTCAAAATTCCTGCCACACACGTACAAACTCGTTATGAAGCCCCACGAAGCTCCAGTCACACTTCACGAGGCGTTCCCTGACTGGCACGCAGCAATGCGGATCTCTGCGTGTCACTGCTGTCTTGCAAGTGTCAGGTTGGCTTGAAACATAGGTCCCTAGCTTACTCAGTCACTTTAGATAGCAAGCTTTCCAGAAAGTTCTGCGAGGCATCTGGTTACTGATTTGATACTGATTATAAATAAAGCTGAATAAATTATATATACTATATTATAAATATAAACAAATAGTTTTTTGTTGTAATAATTTCTGAATGCCTTCTTTTCCCTGTTTTGCAGCAAATGAAATACAGAAATCTGATGTGGACTTACCTCTGACTTTTGAATTGCTACCTGTGTCATTAGGTGGAATAATATGTGTTTCTGTAAGGAGGAAAAGAAAAACTACTGTCAGACTGTATCAAGTACGTGAGCTAAATATTATCGTAATTATTTACAACTTGCTGTATACACTACTAAAATTGAAATAAACAATTTTCGAAGCTGCTAAAATTATTCAGAAATAAATATTTGTCTAGTCCAGGTCTCCTCCTAGAGCTAGACTACTCTTTCACTTTTCCCTTTATGAACTGACTTCAGGAAAGTAGAATGATATATAAACACTTCCCAATGATTTATGTTTTCTGTTCAAGCAAGTGGAGAAAGTATTTAGCTTTCTATGCATATTATTTGAAAACCAACCATTTTCGCGCTCAAACCATATCTTTGTGATGGACAGGAACTTGTTTACTGCTACATGCATTCATTCTCAATAACTGCTTATCATAGTCACAATGCTTTAAATTACTAATTTGATCATTTTATTTAAAAAATATAATAATCTAAATTTGTTACAAATTATCACAGGTAGGTAAAAGAAAAAAATAATAACCGGGGGAGTGGGTTTAAACTCATGCCCACACTGATAATAAATGGAATTATTGGTTATAGAAAAAATCATTTCAGCCACACTGTTCCTCCTGCCAGGAGTAAGGATGATCTGTGCACACTTGTGATGAAAAATGGTTTAAATTGAAGTGTGTGAGAGATCTTTTACTTGTGTTTTAAAACAGAACTCCAATGATGGTCAGATGTTCTGTGTTCTTCTGGCTCCTTCCAACACACACATGAGGAGCTTTCTAGTTAGCTTTGTAGTGCAGAAGTTCTCATTTATGTTTTGAAAGGGTAAAAATTAAACTGTTCCATATGAAATACTTTTGTTATACAGTAATATTGGCACTTTTCCCCTCAGTCCTTATTTGTAGCTTTGTTATCTGATGTGTGTAACGGTCAGTGTGTGTTCTACTGAGACTCACTCACTTACCATCGACTGAGAGTTTAACACGGCTGATAGAGACTGCGTTTGTCATGACAGAGGCAGATCTCTTGGTGCGTCTCACTCTCTGGTAGCTCTTGTACACACCTGCATCAGTGAGTGTCAGATTGTTTAACACCAAGGAACAGTTCCCCTTACGCAGCTCGTCCTCAGGAACGTCCACACGGCCCTCATATCCTGAACCCTGATATGAGGCCTCACCGCATCGCTCAAACACAGTCTCAGAGCTGATGAGCCACCTGATATACGGTGTTTCAGTGTCTGCACTCAGCAGTTTACAGGGCAGGATAACTGTAGACCCCACATGACCTGATACAGCGATCTCAGCTTCTGCAGAGACGAGGCCTGTGATGGGAAAATTTAAATCTAGGTTACTTTTAGGACCTTTTAGGTAATGATTCAAGATTCAAATGTTTGTCATATTTACAGTAGAAATTACATTTCTCTGTGCAATGAAATTCTTTCTTTGCTATCCACACATAAATGCCGAGGTTAGATTAAGCAATATTTAAAAATAAAAAGTTAAAGTTAAAAGTAAAAAAAGTAAAAAAAAATAAACTTAAATGTGCAGGTGTAGATAATACTGTGCATTGTAAAATAAAGAAATGTGTTTATTACACAAATTACAGTATGAGGTAGATGAAGGAGATAAGCAAAGGAGCTTAATGTGCAAAAGAGCTTAATGTGCAGAAATTACAGTCAGCTGTTAAGGAGTCTGCTGGCAGTGGGGAAGAAGTTGCTGTTCAGTCGGGAGGTTCTAGATTTCACACTTATGAACCTTCGTCCCGAGGGCATAAGCGTGAACAGTCCGTGTTGGGGGTGTGTGGGGTCTTTGAGGATGGAGGCAGCTCTCCTATGGACTCTGTGGTGGTAGATGCTCTGCAGAGAGGTCAGCGGAGTCCTGATAATCTTCTCTGAAGTTGTTATCACTCTCTGCAGGCGTTTTTGCGGTCCATAGCAGTAGTGCTGGCATACCATGCAGTGATGCAACTGGTCAGTGTGCTCTCCACTATGCAGCTGTAGAAGCTGCTGAGGATCTTGGCTGACAAACCAAACTTTCTCAGCCTCCTCAGGAAGTACAGGCGCTGTTGAGCCTTCATGCTCACCCTCTCCACTTCAAGCTCCCGGATAAACAGTGGCTGATGAGGCCTCCTCTTCTTCCTCATTTCCACTATCATCTCCTTTGTCTTATCAGTGTTGAGGGTGAGGTTGTTGTCCTCACACCATGACACCAGGCCAGCCACCTCTCTCCTATAAGCTGCTTCATCCCCTCCAGTGATGCGACCGATCACTGCAGTCTCATCCACGAAATTTAGGATGATGTTATCTTTGTTGGAGGTGACACAGTCGTGGGTGAACAGAGTGTAGATGATGGGGCTGAGGACACAACCCTGTGGAATGCCAGTATTTGTGGTGATGCAGGCTGAAGTCCTGTTAGCGATCCTGACAGACTGAGGCCTGCCAGTCAAAAAGTCCTGGTTGTGGTCTTGAAGCACATGGGAACAGTGCTCTGGCTGAGGGAAAGGTTAAAGATGGAGGTGAGAACATCAGCCAGTTCTTTGGCACATGATTTAAGAGCACGCCCTGGTATGTTATCTGGTCCTGCTGCTTTGCGGGGGTTGATCCAGCTTCTCTCTGTATTGCCTCTTGGCCGCTGTGATGGCTTTCCTCAGTCCGTACTTTGCAGCCTTGTACTCCGTCTCATTGCCTGATCTGAATGCAAGAGATCCAGTACGCAGCATGTGTCGTACCTGGCTGGTGATCCAGGGTTTCTGATTGGGGAACTTTCGTACTCTTGTGGTAGGCACAATATTATCAACACACGTGCTGATGTACCCAGTCACGTACTCAGCATAGTCCTGTATGTTGATAGAACAGTCCTCCATGTTGGCTGCAGTTTTAAACACATCCCAGTCTGTCCGGGCAAAACAGTCCTGCAGGATGCTCTCAATCTCTGGGATCCAGTATTTGACAGGTTTGGTGACAGGATTTGACTGTTTCAGTCTCTGTCTGCAAGCCGGGTACATAACATAACCAGAGAGATGTGGTCTGACAGTCCGAAGTGGGGACGCGGTGTAGTCCTTTATGAACCGCGTATGTTGGTGTAGACATGGTCCAAGGTGTTCTTATCACAGTTGGGAATGTCCACGTGTTGGTGATATTTTGGAAGTACAGTCCGTAAGTTGCACTTATTGAAGTCACCAGCGACGATAAAAACAGCATCTAAATGGGTTGTCTCTAACACGCTAATGCTCTTACATTTTGAGACTTTTATTTCATCTGGTTTATTGATGAAAAAAATACAGGTAACTTACACACACAGATAGTGATCCACACAAAGTAAATGTTAAAAAAAGAGGTCATGATGCCTGTTGATAGTGTCTGAATTTGTGTGTGCTGAGCTCCTAAAATAAACAAAGGCAAGCGTGAACAGATTTATCAATAATATCACACAGAAAAAAACATTTTTTAGTGGCAAACATAAAATATTCATACCTGAGATGATTCATTTAACAACATTAATACATTAGAGGAAAACATTAGTTGGCAAAAAAAAATTACTTTGACAATACTGTAGCAGCATGCTAGTCTGTATCAGTTACTCGTTAGAGTGTCAGATAGGGTAACAGTATAAGCTGAATTCCCTACAGTCTTCCCTCTAGCAATCATAAGCTTCATAGAATTAATTTAAAAATGTCTATATTCTATAAATACTCTTTCTAGGCATAATATAGAATTGAATTAATTTTGCTAAATAATTGTAACAACTTCAAAAAGTTGAAACTGAAAATGTTAACATTTTCTTACAAATATTAATGTAATATTGTAGATATGCATAATGTCAGTTGTTACATACCTATGATGTTACAAAAAGGCACAAGATGTGTACAGATGTCACTGGATTAGTTTGTAACAAAACAACACTACTGTATCTCTGCTCTCTGCTCATTACTTCTTGCATACTGGTCACATGACATTGCCCATGTGACTCTTGATGACATGCACTTCTTAAAGGGGCCGCTGCAAATACATAATGCTTGTTAAACACATTCAATATTTTTCTTGTATATCAACAAAAACACACTCAAAAGCCTTCACACAATCCATGTGAAACAACACACTCCCCGTCTGGCGTGAACACACGACATAAAATAACGTACAAAACTTAATTTATGAACTACCCGTAGGTAGAATTGGCACTATCGAAGTGACAGGCCTAAGATAAAAAGTAGAACCCCCAGCTTTAATAACTGGCGCACCTTTCCATCTTCACTAGGGAAAGTTTGTGTTATGAGTCCCAGAGGCCATTCATTTCTTGATACTTGGCTGTCCTTGAGGAGGACGACACTTCCTTGCTTGATGTTTGACTTTGTAAATTCCCACTTCGTGCGTGTCTGTAGCTTTGCAAAGAATAGTTTCCGCCACCGGTCCCAAAAGGTGTTGGACAGGTGTTGCACTTGTCGTCACTGCGACTTGAAAAGGTCTGCCACCCCAAATTCTCCAGCAGGCGCAGGGAAAACGTTCACCTTGTGTGAGAAGAATAGCCAGGGTCAGTATGAATGAATCATCTGGGTCAGTTGTTACTGGGACCAGAGGTCTGGCATTGATGATAGCCACAACTTCAGCCATGAAGGTCACCAACACTTCGTGAGTTAGTTTATCTTTCAGCTGGAGGAATATTGAGTTTAAGATTCTCCTTGCAAGTCCAATCATTCTTTCCCATGTACCACCGTAGTGGGAAGCATGAGGAGGATTGAAGGTTCAACTGCAACCCTGGTCTGACTGGTAGGTCTTCACAGTATTGTCAATGTTTGAGGATATTTTCAGTTCTTTACAAGCACCAATGAAGTTGGTCCCACTATCCGAATGAATGTGCTTGACTGGTCCACGCATGGCAAGAAAATGCCTTGGTGCATTAATGTAGCTGGACGTGTCAAGGGACTCAATGACCTCAATTACAGCTCTTATGCTCATGCATGTGAAGAGAACAGCCCACCGTTTACTCTGTGCAAGGCCACCCCCAGTTCGGCATGAACAGACACTCCAAGGGCCAAACAAATCTAATCCGACATTCATAAATGGAGGCTCTGTTGACAGCCGGTCCACTGTGAGATTGGCCATTTTCTGCATGCCAAGTGGAGCCCTGAGTCATTTACAAGTCATGTAAACGTATTTATGGATAATGCTGCTTACTTTTCTTTTTGCATCAACTATCCAAAACCCAGCTGAACGGACAACTTGAATTTGCTCATGGTATTGTCGAATCAGTAGAACGGCAATGTAATGCAGGCCAGGGACAATCACGGGATTCTTTTCACTTGGATCAAGGCTTGAATAGTGGAGACGACTTCTAACTCTTAGAAAGTCATGTGTGTCAATGAAGGGATCCAGATTTTTAAGAGGACTGGTTTTAGGAATTTTCTGCTGCTTTTGTATACATCCGATCTTTTGTTCATAGAATTCCCTTTGTACTGCTTGAATCGTTATGACTGAAGCTTGATTAAACTCCTCATGACTGACCCCTGCTTTGCAATAGTGCCAACCATTACACGCAATGTTATCAGTCTGTTCTTTTTTGAAACAGCAAGCGACGTGAACAAGTCGAGCAACCGCACGAGTCAGTGCCTTCCAAGTAGAAAACTTGGCAAAGCGTTGTGAGCCGAGTTGCTTTATTGATGTTGAGGTGCTCAAGGTAGACACTAAGGGCAGAACATCTGGATCTGAACTTGGGTCAACAAGGTCATATGAGTTATCTGATACACTGGTCTCAGGTCTTGACAGGAATGCAGGACCACTCCGCCAGTTGGTATTCTTCAAGTGGCTGGCAGTGACTGAATGGGTTGCATGATCGGCAGGGTTCAAGCCCATTGATACGTATTGCCACTGGTTTGGACGAGAAGATCTTTGAATGTGTACCACCCTGTTGCTAACAAACATGAAAGAGCCTGGTTTCATTAAAAATGTAGCCCAGAACCACCTTGCTATCGGAGTAGTAACTGATGGCATCAAGTTGTAGGTCTAGCTCAACTGAGATTAGGTCAGCCAGCTCAACAGCAAGCACTGCAGCGCAAAGTTCCAGTCTCTGCACAGTATGTTCAGGGCGGGGGGCCAGTTTAGCTTTTCCCATTACAAACTCAACGTGGTTAAACCCCGCAGTGTCTGTGACTTTTATATATGAAACAGCTGCAATGGCTTTAATTGATGCGCCAGAGAAGACGCACAATTCTCTTCTGACGGCTGCTGAAGGTGAAATTTCTGTATAAGGTCTGGGGATAGAAAATTTAGACAGATCAGACAGAGAGGCTCTCCATGAGGTCCAGGCTTCCTTCATATCCTGGGGCAGTGGGGTGTCCCAGTCACCTTTCTCAGCAGTTAGTTCCCTCAAGATAGCTTTGCCTTGGATAGAGACAGGTGCTACAAATCCAAGCGGATCGTATAGGCTGTTGACTGTAGATAAGACACCTCGCCGGCTGTAAGGTTTTACCTCATCCGAAACATGGAAGAGGAAGCAGTCTGTTTGTAGGTTCCAGTTAAGCCCAAGGCTGAGTTGCACTGGCAGTGTACCAGAATTAAGATGCAGGTCTTTAAGATTGCTTGCATGATCGCTGGATGGAAAGGCCTCCATGACCTCTTTGTTGTTTGCTGCGATCTTATGCAATATCAGATTTGACTTTGAGAGAACATCCTGGGCTCTTTTCAGCAGGCTGACAGCAGCTTCAACAGTTGGCAAGGACTCCAGACCATCATCTACGTAAAAGTTACGCATCACAAAGTGTTTAACGTCTGGATCAACATGAAAGTTGCAAGCTTGAACAGATTGGTGTAGTCCATGAATAGCTACTGCAGGCGAAGGGCTATTGCCGAAAACATGGACCTTCATGCGATAATCTACAATGTCTTTGGAAAGGTCGTTATCGTGGAACCAAAGGAAACGTAGGAAGTTGCGGTCTTCTTCTCTGACCAGAAAACTATAGAACATCTGTTCTATGTCTGCTGTAAAGGCAACTGCCTCTTTTCTGAAGCGGATCAATACTCCGAGCAGTGAGTTATTAAGGTCAGGCCCAGTTAACAGCACATCGTTAAGCGACACAACAGCATATGGGGCGCTGGAGTCGAACACCACTCGAATTTGTTTGGGCTTTTTTGGATGATAAACACCAAAGGTAGGCAAATAGCATTGCTCTTCTTTGTCACTAAGAGGATGAGCTAACTCAGCATGGCCATTCTTGAACATGAAGCTAACAAAATGGTCTCTCATTTCAGGTTTTTTCTCAAAGTTCTTTTTGAGAAACATGAGGCGCTTCAGAGCTTGAGGCCTGTTGTTGGGAAGCCGTGGGCATGCGCTCTTGAAGGGTAATGGTGCCACCCAACTGTTGTTTGAATCTTTTTGTAGCCCTTTCTCCATTATTTTCATGAAATAGGAATCCTGAATTGAATGACGACCTGAAAGTCATGCTTGGTCTGCTTGAATACACTGCATCCTAGGTGGTCAGCTTCACATTTTAACTGGCCTACAAAACATTCTGTCACGGAGCTGGTGGCGTGAATGTCGCTGTATTTCTCTTTAACGTGGAACACGTTTGGGCATGGATCAAAGAGGGAAGGGCATTTGAACTCTATCACATTTGTGTGGAAAGTGTTGATTGTCAGCGGCTGATGGACCTTACCTAGACACATGTTCCCTACAATAACCCATCCCAGATCCAACTTTTCTGCATAGGGGAGCTGGTGTGGGCCATTCACCTGTTTGCAAACTTTATGGACCCTGATGATGTAACTTTCTCTCACAACACCCTTTATAAATCAAGTGCCACAAGAAACAGTAAGGGAGCAGGAATCCTCAAAGAAGCGAAAGCATTAAGCAAAACATTACCAAAGTTGCGATGGCAGAAACTCGGATAAATAAAACACTGTGGCTTTTCTCAGATGGAAATCACCGATGAGGGATGAATGTTTTCAGAGTTACACTGAAGTCACCTGTTTTGTGCTGGAAGGGAATCGGATTTAAACAATTTCAAATATGGCTACATGATGCTGTTCCTGTAGTATTATATAATCATTCATTAGCGTCACTGATGTTACACTGCGATAACACACCAAAGTACAGTAACACTGCTGCAGGTAAAGCACAGAGCTGCTGCGGAAACATCACTTACTGTTCTGCTGCCCTTCCTCGTATCGCAGACTGATAAAATAAAATAATTTTATAAATACGAACCTCTGTTACTTCTCGTCACTCGATTTGAAGGGTTTCCACTTTTTCCTTTTCTTTTTAAGCAGCAGGAGCTCGGTTAGGTCTGCTTCTACTCCTGCTTCTACTCCTGCTACTTCTCTGAGCAATTCTCCCTCTCTCACTCTGTCTCCGTCTGTCCCTCTCCCTCCCACTCTCTCTCTCTCTCTGTCTCTGTCGATCCCTCGCTCTCTCTCTCTCTGTCTGTCCCTCTTCCTCCCTCTCTCTCTCTCTCTCTGTCTCTGTCAATCCCTTGCTCTCTCTCTCTGTCTGTCCCTCTCCCTCCCTCTCTCTCTCTCTCTCTCTCCCTCTCTCTGTCTCCGTCTGTCCCTCTCCCTCCCTCCCTCTCTCTCTCTCTCTCTCTCTCTCTCTCTCTCTCTCCCTCACTCTGTCTCCGCCTGTCCCTCTCCCTCCCACTCTCTCTCTCTCTCTGTCTCTGTCTATCCCTCTCTCTCACTCACTCTCTCTCTCTCTCTCTCTGTCTGTCCCTCTCCCTCCCTCTCTCTCTCTCTCTCCCTCTCTCTGCCTCTCTCTATCGCTCTCTCTCTCTCACTCTCTCTCTCTCTCTCTCTCTCTCTCTCTCTCTCTCTGTCTGTCCCTCTCCCTCCCTCTCTCTCTCTCTTTCTCCCTCTCTCCCTCTCTCTGTCTCCGTCTGTCCCTCTCCCTCCCTCTCTCTCTCTCTCTCTCCCTCTCTCCCTCTCTCCGTCTCCGTCTGTCCCTCTCCCTCCCACTCTCTCTCTCTCTCCCTCTCTCTGTCTCCATCTGTCCCTCTCCCTCCCTCTCACTCTCACTCTCTCTCTCTCTCTCTCTCTCTCTCTCTCTGTCTCCATCTGTCCCTCTCCCTACCTCTCTCTCCCTCTCTCTCTCCCTCTCTCTCTCTCCCTCCCTCAAGTTCAAGTTCAAGTGGCTTTTATTGTTATTTCAACCATATACATGTGATACAGTACACAGTGAAATGAGACAACGTTTCTCGAGGGCCAAGGTGCTACATATAAGACATCACAGATGTACAAAAGTGCACATGTGCAACAGAAGATAACATAAAATGCATGTGTGCTGTGGAGGAATTCCCTGTACTAAACTCTGTTTGAACCATTGTTTGTTTTTAATGCGTCTATGTTTTTAAGTTTCGTGTGGGCTTGCTGCTATACAGAATCTAGCAGCATAGATCAGAGGTGTGAAGTCCAGAGGAAAAAAAACAGACGTGCTCAGTGCGGTGCGCGACATATGTCTAAATATAATGACGCAAATAGACACCTCAGCCTGCTAGATACTTGTGTACGTGCGCAGATTCCAGCGCAATTGTTATCTCCTTTCCATGTATCTGCAGAGCCAGCTTATCCACTGACTCAAAAAAAGTCAATATAAATGTGCATAAAAATTAACATGCAATGGTAAGGTAATGGTTTGGAATTGGATGCACTGAATGTACTGGAAGCGTGAGTCGTCACGAGGGCACCACTTCACCTGCAAGTCAGCAAACTAGATAAGATAAACAGGCCCTAATTATAGAAAAGGTCTGAAAAAGAGGGGGCTCCTGCCCCCTCTGCAACATCAAACACAGCACATTTCTTGGAAGTTGACCACGGTGCCGCGGGGTCACTTGAGACGAGTCACGCCCCAATAAGACCGGGGAAGAGTGAATGTAACTTTGGCATGGTATATATACTCCCTCAAAAGAAGATAGGGGGTCCGTCTCTTTCTCTCTCTCGGACGGCGTCTGTGTGTCGGTGTATCTGAATTTTCTCTGGACCAATTAAACATTTATCATTGACGTTTGACTCCTGGTGATTTGTGCGTCGTGTCGATTTGCCATGACAGTGCAAACATGCAAACAGTGCAGACATCACAAGACAAGACAGTGCAGCGCTAATCCAAAACTAATGTACAAAAATTGTAGAGGTAGATGAATGTACATTTGTGTGTGTGTGTGTGTGTGTGTGTGTCAGTCCAGTCTTTGAGTGTTCAGGAGTCTGATGGTTTGGGGGAAGAAACTGTTACACAGTGTAACAGTGAGGGCCCGAATGCTTCGGTACCTTTTGCCAGATGGCAGGAGGGAGAAGAGTGTGTGTGAGGGGTGTGTGGGCTCGTCCACAATGCTGGTGGCTTTGCAGATGCAGCGTGTGTGGTGAATGTCAGTGATGGAGGGAAGAGAGATGCTGATGATCTTCTCAGCTGTTCTCACTATCCGCTGTAGGGTCTTGCGCTCCAATACGGTGCAGTTTCCATACCAGACAGTGATGCAGCTGCTCAGAATGCTCTCAATAGTCCCTCTGTAGAAGGTGGTG
>JAQQZR010000227.1:2373-15968 GCA_030068235.1 Notoglanidium macrostoma | reverse complement strand
AAGGTTTTAGAGCAACATATGCTCCCCTCCAGACGACATCTATTTCAGGGAAGGCCTTGTGTATTTCAGCAGGACAAATGCAAAAGCACATACTGCCGCCATTACAACAGCATGGCTTCATCGGAGAAGAGTACGGGTGCTGAATTGGCCTGCCTGCAGTCCAGATCTTTCACCTATAGAGAACATTTGGCGCTTTATTAAACGAAAAATACGTCAAAGATGACCAGCAGCTGGAAACCTATATCAGGCAAGAATGGGACCAAATTTCAACAGTAAAACTCCAGAAACTCATAACCTCGATGCCCACTGTTTTGAAAAGAAGAGGAGATGCTACAGCATGGCAAACACGCCCCTGTCCCAACTATTTTGAGACCTGTAGCAAGCATCAAATTTGAAATGAGCTCATTTTGTGCAAAAAATTGTAAAATTTCTGAGTTTAAACATTTGTTATCTTATCTATGTTCTGTTGTGAATAAAATATTGGCTCATGTGATTTGAAAGTCTTTTAGCTTTCATTTTATTCAACTTTAAAGAACATCCCAGCTTTTCTGGAATTCGGGTTGTGTATATATACAATGTTTATCCTCTTCTTCAAAATATCATTACTTAGGAAGGTCTGAAATCAGCTCAGCAGCTTGGTTTACATCAAATTCTAAATGTAATTTATTTCTTAAATACCAATTTTAGTCAGTTGCAAATTCTGTGTGAACGAATCCAGTTTGGTTAGCCAGGCTGTAGTTTGCACATCTACAATGGTTGCTATAGTAACTACAGAAGTGTGCGTACACTGAGTAGTGCCGGCTAGGCAAATGTTAACTAACTACAATCATACCACTTTTAAAGTGGGCAATGTTTCATATAATGTCCAACCATAGAACATAACTCTGTTAGACAACAGCAACAGACACTGAAGAAGGTTCTCTATGTTGTGTTTGATGTGTGTGAGACCCCACACTTTCATATTTTTTCTGGCTGTTTTTATCTGTACTTGTTATTCTTGCTGCACATTTATGATCTCAAGAAGCACCATGCCCTATACCACCACATGAAAAGTTGTATTTTCACTTCCTGCTCAAATCAGAAGAAAAAAAAATTGAATTTTAGCAGCCTTGCCTGAAAAAATAAATTCACAAATAAAAAACACAGTTTTATAAAACAGCAAAGAGAGAAACCTTTCTGTCCTTCTTTATCTCATGGTTTGAACCTGATAGAGTTTTTTAATTGTTTTAAGAAACCTCAGATGTGTCATTTTAGACAGGATATCAGCTAATATTCATATATGAGCATTATTTGTCTAAAAAGCAGCATGTTCTCAAGAAAGGAGAAATAAAAATTGGTTTCCATTCCCTGGTTTTAAAAGAAAAAATTGGAGAAAAAGAGGAGTTTAAATACTTACTGTCAAAACTTCAGTTAAGCCACATAGCTTGTGAGATTTTTAATGAATCCAAATTGCAATTTTTTTTCAGGACCAAGATCAGGATCAAGCTTCTGGAAACTGAGACGGACAAACATATAGCTGTGAAAGGCGGAGAGTGCAATGGAGGACATCTAACAGAGGAAGAACACTGGCCAAATGCAGAGACGTTTTATAATGTTGGACTTGAATTTATGCTCTGATTTATTCTATAAGTCTTCTCATTAAGATCAACAGCTTAGCCAATACCACAGCTGTTAACAAACCTTGCATGGTTGACCATCTAACAGTAGCCAAGGAATATTGCAGTATTTTCAGAGTATGAGCAGAAAAAAGTAGGTATTAAATGTGGGAGGATATAAACCTTTCCTGATCTTTTTTCTTCTTCCCTTTCTGGATCATGTCATCAATGTACACTTCAGAACCTCTCTGTCTCTGATATTGTGTAGCTTATTAATGTAGTCTTTAAACTGTTAATAGAATGTAAACCTCAATTTTTACGCAAAGTATATAATGTGACAGAGCAAATATTTTTTACCTCTTTACGAGACTAAGCATCCTTAACTATGCAAACGGTCCTTCAGGAATTTTTTTTTCTTTTCCCTTGTTCCACCTGATGATAATTTGCTGTATAAGGTTGACTGTAGAGCTTTTAAAAACATTTTAAAGCTTATTTTTATTATCAATTATTATTTCAATGTATTATTGATGACGCAATGGTGGCATAGTGGTTCTATACTACTAATAAGCTTCCATCTAGCAGCCTAAAAGGTTTTCTTTCCGAAAAGGTTCAAGGATGAAATCCAAGTTGAACCCCATTCGAAGGCTAATATAATTATATGTAAAGAATACCACGACAGATTTCTGTTATACAAAAATAAAGCACCTACTGACCAAATCAGATTCAATAATTCCACAGCGATGTGCTTTAAATTAATTTAACAAATGCTTTAATTCTGAAACTGTTGTTACTATAAGGTGTTGAGTTTGAATCAACCAGAAATCTATCTTCAGCTGTTCAGCTCTGTGATAGGATTGGAGTTTACCTCACTTTTAAGTTGTTTGTGCTAAAATCTTCTTTTAAATGTAAATGGATTAGATTTTATTATTGGGCTTCCATGCTGCTCTTAAAAATGTGGGGTTAATTTATACAATAAGGAGCTGTTTCTGCAGTGTCCACAAGGGGGCAGTCTAGGATTCATACAAACTTAAATCTTAAAAACTTAAAAACTTAAAAAAGGAAAACAATTGAAAGAGACTGTATCAATATAACTCCATACCCACACAAAATTAAACACACTTTTTGGCCAAATGTGGTCAACTTGCAAAAGAAGAAGAATAGTAAAATATGGTACTTTATGTGAGTTGACAAGGTTTTGTTTGATCTTTACTAAACCATTTTTTGGTTTTCAGATAAACTCCCTTTAATGAGGAATTATAATAAAAGTGAACACAGCATCCTATTGAGCTGTTGCAAGGCAAGGTTTGTGCCTTGACTTGAATGACATTAGTTATACCCTCAAATGCAGTTCATTACTTTAGTGTTACCAAGCAGAAACCAAACCTGATAGTCCACTGAAAGCTAAAATCAACTGATTAACCATGTGGAATTAGGTGTGGCTCCTGTTTGATTGGCATGAAAACCTGCACCCACACCAGCCCTTTGCAGATCAGATTGGACAACCCCGACTTAGATTCTCTGGCGCTGGCCTGAATTTCATTCCTTACACCAGCAGTCATCAATTCTAGTCCTGTAGGACCAGAGTCTAGCACAGATTGATGAGTTCCTTGCTCAAAGACACCTGTTTAAACACACCAGTTAATTACTTACTGCAGGTGTGTTAGAAGAGGAATTCTAGGCTTCTAGGACTGGAATTGATGACTGCTGCCTTAATACCCATATGTCTACTGAGAGAGAGAGAGGAGAGGAGAGAGGAGAGTCATTTTCAATCCTTGAATGCCCCTGACTCAAATATTCTATTGCTGATCCAAGTAATATGATACTTTCTGGCCACTACAACAGCCCTTTTTGAGTCAACATGGGTGCACTGGACCAAGAGAAATACTATAAACCATGCAGGCCAGGAATAATTCCCTGCTCGAACATTCTTGCTCAGTAAACTCAGTAGTTAACTGGTGATCTAAATCAGGAGTCTTTTGCTGCTCTCATGTCCAGTCGAAAATATTGTAATTAAGTAAGTTCTCTATGAAGGGAGGTGAGCTCACTTGACCACCGATGTCGCATTTACAACGTGGCAACTCGTGTTCTATTTGAGCAGGGAAATCACCATCATGTGACTTGAATTTGGCTCATTGGGCCTGAAGTTGAAGATCCATACTTTAGAACACTCTTCCTACTTTACTCATTGGCAATATTGTCAGCTACACATACCATATGTGTCATTTTGTAGGTATGTAATCAGCTCATTGGAGTTTTATTTATTGAAGTGCCCTTTAATGGCAGCATTACATGCAAGTGATTCTGTTGGGTGACCAATCATAGCAAAGAGAGAGCAGAGTCATGGCAACTTCGAATGCAGTAGCTACATTCAATTGTGCACCGTTGCTATTTAGCTATCTATCTTTCCATGCACAGTTTCCTGTCTTCTAGCTCTTCCTTAGTGCTCAGTTTCTGACCACAAAACTGCTCTTGGCTGTATAGATTTGGTCTGAAGACACTATTGTTTAAATCCAGCAGTTTACACAGCTCTGCCAGCTCAAGACATCTCTCCCCAAATAGGCTACCATCTTGTCAGTGTGGTAGTCCCTTTCAGCAGTAGACCATGTAGAAATGTGCTTATAAAATGTACACACAAAAAAGTGGCCTACAGTTGCAAAGCCTGAGTGTGACCTTGGATGGGATGCTAGTCCATCACAGGGCACTATGGGTAATTTAGCATAGCTAATCCACCTGCCAGCATGTTTTTGGGAAACCCTATCTGTATGTTGTTGTTCTTCTGCTTCTTCTTGAATGAACTGAATCATCTGGTAGTTGTTCTGTAGTAGGACGAGAGGTGTTTTTTTTTTTTGTTTTTTTTTTAGTATGACATAAGAAAGCCAAAACCACATCATCCAAGTTCAGCCTAACTCATTGTAGTCCTGACTGACTTTTCCCGATTTGCTTTAAGGGCAGGGGCAGGCACTGGCTACACATACTAACCACAACTTCCTAAGCTGGGACACAATAAGGCTAAACTCATGTTACGTGCTAGCTTGTCATAATGAAACAAGTGATTCTGCAAGTCTCTTGCGTAACCTAGATATTGAAATCGCTGATTTCCGGGTAAGAACTTTGCTTTGAGATATGATCAATTTGTAAACATGGCCATGGAATTACGCGAACTAAAACCACCCGACAACAAAAACGAGCAGGACGAACTAAGGCTTGGGGTGAGTTTTAACAAGTTTTTGTGTTTCCATTCGTGTTGTTTTCTTTTAGCTGTGAACTTAACTCAGATTTTAAGACTCAGGTCTGCGCGTCACATGCGGGTGAAGCCGTAAACAAGTCTGAAAATATGAATTGTGATGGAATAATAATTCAAGAGTGAACCATTTCTAACAGGAATATTATTCCTGAAATGTTAAACATAGAGCGCAGATACAGTTTCTGTGTTTGCAAGTGCAGACGCGCCTGCAGCCTGGAGCTGAGGTAAACTTCAATGAAACTGCGTTTTTTTTTTGTTTGTTTGTTTTTTGTGGATTAAGAAGTTTGAAGGTTTTTTTTTCTTTTTTCTTTCGAAGTATAATACGCAGTTCTGAAACGTATTAAACGTTTGTATTTTTACACCTATTCACAGAATTAGTATTCAACATGTTCACAAGTTTAGCCTATTGTAAGTTATACTGGCGCACAGGTAAGGCCCCTCCCACTGTTGACAGAAATACAGTTCAGTGTATGTGCAGAGATGTCTTGTCTGCCATGTTAACCATGACATTCTGCTTTCATGTCTCCTTTTGCTTTTTCTTGAAATAATTACAGGTGCTCTCAGGAAATGGAAGCTGCTCAAACAACAACACGCCAAATGCCACTGAAGACAGCTGCTTACTGTCAGAGATACAGGTGAGTCTAAGGCTCACCAAATAAATTATTCTCAAAAAATTTTTTTTGGTATATCTAAAAAGATGATGTCTAAAAACGTACTTCAAAACTAATACAAAAAAAACTGGTTGCAGGAATATTTTAACAGGCATGTTAAGAAGCCTTCAGTAATAAGTGCAGCTTGTACATATAGGCTACAATGTACAAATACTATATTCCTCTGTTGGTTTATCAGGTGCAGTACTGTGCAAAAGGTTTAAGCCACCCCTCATTTCTTCCAAGATTTCTTCAAATGAGCCAGACTTTCTTGTATTTTTTTTTTTAAACATACTCCTGAGGAATGGTTCTCCAGGCACCCTGCATACCTTGCTAGAAAAAAAAAAAAAATCACAATGGAATGCCTAACCAAAGCCCAGATCTCAACATTATTAAAGCAGTAAGGGATCATCTTGACAGAGAACGGATCAACATCCAAATAAACCTTGGACTGTCCTTCAAAAGCCTGGAGAACTATTCCTGAACACTACTAAAAGAAAATACAAGAAAGCCCGCCTAAGAGAGTTGAAGAATAAGTCCTACCAAATATTGGCTTGTTAGAATTATACAAACTCTCTTTGTGTTATATATTGTATTTACATGCATGTTTGCACATGTCGGAATAAATCACTGTATCTATTCTCAGTTTCCTAGCAAAATATAAAGGAGGGGTGGCTGAAAAATTTTACTGTACATTTAACATAAAGGCCACTTTTATAAATATACTGTATTTTCATAAATATTACTGACTCCATATGCAGAATTTATTAGCCAGTCTCTACCCCCCGCAAGAGTGGTAGGGACAACCAAAGGACCACTGCTGATCGGATACACCGTATGCACACTCCAAAAATATGTGGACACCTGACCAGCACACCCGTGTGTCCTTGTTGAAGATCTCATTCCAAAATGATTGGCATTAATAGAGTTGCACAGCGCATTGTGTTGTCATGCTGGAACAGGTTTGGGCCCCTCAGTTCCAGAGAAGGGAAATGTTAATGCTGCAGCATACAAAGACATTCTGCACAATTGTAAGTTTGAACAGTTTAGGGTAGGTCCACATATGGGTGTGATGGTGAGATGTCCATGTACTTTTTGGCCATATAGTGTATTGTTTGCTTGGTGGTATGTGTGTGTATTTGTATAATGCTGGGTTGACAAACTCACATCATTATGCATAGGAACATACAGGCTACTGTCAGTAATATACACACACAAAGTGACCTTTGTAGTACGTTACCACAATCGAGTCTCAATCAGCACAGTATACCATTACGGTCCTACTTCATTCATAACTCTGTGCACAAATCAAAGTATACCTGCATCCTGCTACTTATCAGTGTTCACCTCACAAAATATTTTACTATAATAGCCTTTGGTGACTTTTCCATGGCGACACCAATTCTCACTAGAAGCAAAGCAGGTCCAACTGCTTTCATCGGGAGTGTTTGTGCAGGTGAATACAGAAACCTGACCCTGTGTGGCACAAGCCAGCATGGACTGCTTGTTAGGCCTGTTTTGTTTTACTTTTATTCTTTTGCATACTCAGGTTGCTGAGAGCAATGGCCCATACACTGCATGTGTAGAAGTTGACCAGCCTGGACCATGTCTTGAGGTATAAAGTATTAACAAATGCACTTTTTCCATTAAAGTTCTTTGTGTGTGTGTTTACCACCAACAACTTTAGGATACAATAGCTATTCCACATTTCTGGTATGTACCAGCTTAATACACACCTGTACCGTGGTTGTTATGGGCTGTGGAGCATTTATTACTTGGTTCAGTTATTTTGGGAGCTGAAATATAAAAAAAAAAAACCTTGGAACTGCTAGATGAACCCTAATCTGTAATGCCTTAATGCATTATAAGTGTGTTATTTTGATTATTATTAAAAAAAAAAAAAAATGCTAGGATAATGTTATCTACATATCTATCAGTTTTTTTTAATCAGCAATGTGATTTTTTTTGAGTATGGGTACATGGAGGATCATTCCCTCTGGGACTTGCATTGTTTGTATGATGCCTAGCTAAGGAAATCCCTTGGCTATGGTAGACCTGGAAGAAAATATATCTTTTGAGCTCAGAGATTTGCTATATCTGTTCATTCATTGGCCAGAGATTTTATTTGTTTGATTTCGGAATCAATATAATCTATGAAATGACATAATAAAAATATTGAATGAATCCTTTCCTTTCATTTGTTTGCAGCCTGTAGGAACACTCGGCAGATTGAAAAAAGAGCTGAAGGAACCGGCCTGTTGGAAGCTCAAAGTGTGGATGCTCATTCTTATCTGCTTCATTTTAATCATTCTTGCCATCTTTCTCTCCATATATTTTTGCTCAGGTACCGTGCTACACAATGCACAGAGTTTCTGTCACTAATTCTATTACAGTCAGTTAAATGCCTTGTTATGCATTATTGAAAAAAGTATATACTTACTCAAGCCCAGAATAATGGAAATGCAAGTTTGAGGTAATTATTCAATGATAAAGCAGAACACATAGAAACTTCTAGTTCATATTAGTAACAATAGACTCCTAAGTCATTATAACTCGTATATGAACAAACATTTCAAGAGGCACAGTGCTGTGTATTATGGCTGGCGATTTCAGGCAGAGGAAATTTTCCACTGTCAGGTTTATATGGAACTAAAACTGTCAAGATGATTATAGTTGATTAAAAGTAGCTTATTAAACTTTCATCAACTTCTACAATTTAGTAGTTATGACAGGGATTTGTGGTGTTATAAGAGTGTAGAATTGAAACTTTATAGCAAAATGATTTCCTTTTTTTTTTTTTTTTAAGTCAAGCAGCATATATGTACAATATAAACCTCAGTGCATGTGTCGACTTATTATATGGTACTGAGTCTGTTCATTTCAGGCTGGTCGAGTCTGTCTTCAGAGTTGCCTGGCTCATTATTATTATTGATGGTACATCCATGTTTGTGGATTTTAATCTGTCTAATTCATAGTATATTCCTCGATCTTATTTAGTGTAAGATGCCGCATTGTATATGTAATGGCTTGGGAAAACCCTTAACATGGTGAACTTGTATGAACTTATACTGTACAGGATAAACTATACAGGTTTCTCTGAAATATGTTTCTCAACCACAAGATGGTTACACCCAAACTGTTTACCCCAACTGGCTACTTATGCAATGTGATCTTTTAAGGAATACAGCCTAGGCAACCTTAAAATAATCTCTTACAAGCATTAATCAGACTGTTTTGTGTAATAAATTTAGGTGTCTTAAAAATGAAATGTGGTTAAAATATGGTATAGGTAGAAAAAATATTGCTCTGCTTTAGGTATTTGTCAAACTTCAGCCACAGAGACGACCAATGGGTTTTTCCCCAGAATGCCATGCATATAGTACATTATTAATTATTTTGTAACCATATATATCAAAGTTCAAAGAAATTTTTCTCTTATGACTTCTAACCATGTGTGCATCTTGGTTTCACAGTTTATCAAGAGGATATGGATGAAAAGTACAATGTTTCGGAATTTGTCGTGCCACGCTTCTTTACAGGGAATTTTACACTTCTCAAAACACTAGATGCACAATCACAGTCCACAGATTCTCTTCTTAAAGAAAAGGTGAGTTTAACAGTAATGTGCTGCCCAACTGCCCGACTTAATGTTCGCTTTTTCCTCAGCGGTGTTGTGTAAAAATAGGCTGACCAGACTGTGGTGCACCATTTCCTCATTTGTTGTACTCATTCTGTTTAACAATACGGAAAACACAACTATGCAGTCATATTTCCCAGTACTCTAAATGAAACAAAAAACCCAATTTATTTTATCAAGCCAGAGAGTTGTATTAAGCTGGATTTGTTCAAAAGAATGTTGAGAACAACTATCAAAGCTAAGCTTTAAGAAATTAGGGGTATTTCCAGTTCAGGTTAAGTCATTGTTCAAGTTGCTCATTCCAGTTTTCTTTTACTTTTTCTTTCTCTTACTCTGCAGCTGACTCGAATCTACACAAACTCGCATGCACTGGGTCGATACTTCTCCTTTGCGACAGTAAACCCACTGAGGTAACACCTTGCCCTTTTGTAACCTTTCGGTTCACAGCCACATAGTTTGGTCTGGATTATGAATGTATGAAAGGTCACTGAAGTAATTGAAGGTTTCAGATGCAGAACTTCACAGCAAAGGTGTGGTTAAATGAACAGTTATTGTAGCACTGGGTGTTGTGTATGAAATTCTATATAAAAGCATTTCAGTTCTGTTACAAGAGCTGTCCTCCAGCATGACAATATCTTCATCCACATCCACAAGAATGATATAAACCAATAAAGAATGATGAAATTACCCCAAAACAGCCAAGATGTGTCTGTCATCTCGATAGAAATGCTTTAACAATATTTTAAATAACAGTCACAAAAGAAATATGGAGGGGTGTGCCTTTTTTTCCTCAAGCATTTCAATAATTTGGTAACTACTGGCACATCTGTCTTTCATGTCACCTCTGTGTTATAGTGTAGAATTCAAAGTGTAGTGGCTAGAGGGGGTGTTTGCAAAAGCCTGTTTACATTTGAACCTAGGAATTCGCAGAAGGCAGACAGAAGATATAGCTCAGTGTTTACATAAAGTTGCTAAATTCCTTGCCGAATTCTGCAGGAGAATCTTTTCTAGGCTTTAGTATATACCTTAAATCGGTTTTATGAAAGTGCTATGTAATTCTTTGTCTCTTCATTCTGTTTCAGTAGCAGGAATTCTAGTTTTGAGTATGAACTGAAGTTTATGATGCCTAATGAGCACAAACAGATAAAACTATACGTTCTGAACCAAGAGATGGTGTACAGTGTGCTTCTGCAGCATCTAATTGACCAGGACACTAGTGACCCACTTTACATCGAGCCATCCTCACTCACCATGGAAGGTAACCGTAGACATAACTTAAGCTGTAGATATGTCTCTACCACTTTTGGATATGCCCAGTTTTGTCTCCACCACTTTTTGATAGTGTAGTCTGTTTATTATGTTTGACATAATTTTGTTTATTATATTTGCAACAACTGATAGAAGGGTTTTCTAACAAATAGTTTAGCCCTATTAACAGTGAGGGAGGTGTCTCGATTAAAATGTCTCCTCTGCAATAAAACTCGCGTCATATTATACATTAGATATAAAAAGCCTACACACCCCTGTTAGAAATGCAGATTTTTGTGATGTGAAAAACTGAAACCAAGCTAAATCATGTCAGATCTTTTTTTTTTTTTTTTCCAGCTTTAATGTGATATCGCGACCAACAAAATTCAAGTGGAAAAACATATAGAAATGTTTTAGGGGAAAGAAAAAGAAAAAAAACCTTCCATTAACCTGATTGCATGAGTGTGCATTCCCCTTTACTACTAAACCATTAGTGATTTGTTATTTAAAAAAAAAAAAAAAAATTTTTTACTTGTAAAACTGCACTTTGTCTTTTCGGGTAAGAGTTGACAAATGTAGTAAATCTTGATTTAGCTAATTTATCCCACTCTGTTCCAGCCCTCTTCAAGTGATTCCGCAGGTTTGTGATTTAGGTCTTGATTCTGACTTGTCCATTACAAAAGTTTGATCTGAAGACATTCCTTTGTTGACTTGGATTTGTGCTTTGGGTCATTATCATGTTGGAAGGTGAAATTGTAGAGGCCTGCAGGTTTTGTGCTAAAATGGATTGTTATTTGGAACTTGTTTCGTGCTATCTTGACTAAAGCCCTAGTCCCAGCTGAAGAGAAGCGGCTTCACAGCACAATTCTTCTACCATCATGCTTCTTAATGGGTTTGATGTTCTTTTGGTAAAAATCTAATATCTTTTAGAATTTTGGCCAAGAATTCTACCTTTGTGTCATTTCTGAGGCCATGTAGGTGGGCTTGGGTTTTTTTTTTTTCCCCTTGATAGAGCCCTTTCATCTAGCCACCCTACACAGTAGCTCACACATGAAAAATATGAGCAATTGTCACATGCAGGGCGTGACCAGTACTTGAAAGTTATTTTTGCAATTCCTTTATTGTTTCTGTGGTCTCTTGGCAACCTCCTTGATGAGTTTCTTCCTGTCCTCTCATCAGTTTTGGATGGAAGTCCCCTTCATTGTGGTGCCTCACTTTCTCCTCTTGTTGATGATGGCCTTCACAGTGTTGATAATGGCCTTTACATTTTTCTGTTTCAACAATGAGATCCCATACATGCTTTTTTGAGGAGAAACTGGTCCTTATTTGTGGTTAATTAGAATCACTTCATTGATGACCATTGTATGATAATTACTGTTGAACATGGCATGACATTATAAAAGGGTGTACATACTTGTGTAACCAGGTTATTGTGGCGTTTGGTTTTTTTTTTCTCCCTAAAATATTTATATTTGTTTTTCACTTGAATTTTGTTGGTTGCTATATCAAATTAAAGGTGAAAAAAAAATATCTGATTATAAATGATCTTGATTAAATTTTTTTTTCTCATAAAAATCTGCAATTTTAACAGACTTATAATCCCTTACAAATATCCCAGTACAATACAATGTAGATGTTCTAGAAAACTGCTGGTTAAATTGAAGTGTTATAATTTGATTGGCTTTTGGTCACATCATGCCCAGGGTTTTGGGTTGTTTTTGACCCATAATTCCATCATTCATGTTTTCAGCAATTTTCAAAACAAAGTTACTCCCATGACACTAAAAAACTTCAATTCAGTTGTTGGGGAAAAAAAATAAGACTTCATAAAGACTAAGGAATAGCGTCCAATGAACTCTAACTGCTTAGATATTGAAGCCTGTATTAGGTCTGCCACAATTATTACATAATCGCCTAATCAGATTTATTTGACCTGATCATGATTAATGAGTAATTAATTGTATTTCCATCAGCATATGTAGTCTCTCAAGCAGTATATTTGTCAACACTCCCCATCAATGAGTTCAATATTATAATAATAAAAGCTGCACCATACATTTTTAATCATTATACTTGGTCTTCATTATCCTCTGACTTTGATCTATGAGCTATTTCTAACAAGGTTTTGCAACATAATATTATGTAGTGGAGTCACGCTAAGCTAATCTACATAGGTTTAATACATTAGTATAGAATAGGAAATTATTAATTGAAGTAGTACATGTTTATTGTTTACTAAATTCACACACACACACACACACACACACACACACACCTGTCTATGGTAGAGCATAATTGCACTGTACACATAACATAACGCACTACATATAGTGCATACCATTTGATATTCAGCAACAGAAAATGACAGAGCTGAATGAAAAATCGTTTTTAAAAGAAAGGCCACTGCTTCGCTACTGAGATGCGCCATCTGGTCTAAAGTCAACATTCCACATTTTGGCCCAATTGCCTCCTCCTTACATTTTTTGCTTAACAGTGGTGACTGACCTATTAGTCTTTATGACTTCGTTAGTCTTTGTGTATGTTTTTGCACTGTGGTCTACTCTAATGAGAAAAACACACAGACTTGCAGCCTTATTGCCTCTATGTAGCTATACATTTCAGCAGGTCTTGATGGTGCTTTACCCTTTTTACAGATTTTTCATAATTCTAATGTAACTGGAAAAAATGGGTTGAAGGATGTGTTTAAGGCAGACAAATTTTTAGTTAATATCAATGGCTGTGTGCATTACTACACTCACAATGCTTATGATATATTAGTATAAAGTGAACTGAAAAGGCAGTTAGATTAAACACAATTGTTTGCAATTTATCATCATGCAAAATTTCATAACTATGAATATGTACAGTCGGTATAATCATGGGTGTATGTTTTCTTTCTCTTTACAGTTAAATGAGCTGCATAACCGCCTCAGTCATGATCTGCAAATTTGTATACACTCCTGTATATAATGACCACAGGACACCTTCCGGTATGGTCATGAAATTCTGCATGTGCCTGTCCTTACACTGGATCCACTGTTTTAAGATATTTTGTTACGTTATTAACCACAACACTGTAAATGAGAACTTTTTCCTTAAGGCTCAGGGATTCAAAAACTGTAACTGTGTCTTGTCAGGTTTTTCAGCAGGTTTATATTCCAAGTTCATATTTCACTGTTGGTCATTTTCCTACACCTGGTCTTTACATGCTTCAGATCTCT
>JAQQZR010000226.1:0-15969 GCA_030068235.1 Notoglanidium macrostoma | reverse complement strand
CCCATTGACTTCAATTCATTTTTCAAGGCCTACCAGCTCCTAGAGATTTCATGCTAGAAACTTTTTTCTAACTGCAAGATGTTTGGCCCAACTAGCTAACCGTTCTAATATTTTCCTTTCTGATATACCCCTCGCAACCCTCTTTTTTTATCTTTCTATCCCTCCATTTTTTCCCATAGATGTTGAACGGGAATTTTTTCAAACTGCACCCATTTCGTCAATTTTCAAAAGAATACATCCAAAGTTACTACACATGTTTTGGGTAATACTACTAAGCAGTCCTTGTCTTTTCATCTATCTATCCCTCCTTAAGGGATGTAATAGTAAAAATACAGGATGTAGAATGTAAAATAGGCTCTAAAAGGAAAATAGAACAGTTATTCTCATTGGACCAAACATATTGCAGTTGGAACAAAGTTTCAGCATAAAATTTCTGGGAGCAGTCAAGCCTCGAAAAATTTATTGAAGACAATGGGAGAAAACCTAGGGATAAAAAATAAAAACAGAAAGAAAGAGAGATAGCTGGATGTAAAGACATGGAGTGCTTTGAAGTGTTGTCTGTAACATGTGTAGTAAGAATGGAGGTATCACTTAGAAGAGTGACTATGGGAGCAGTTTGAAAATTTTCCCATACAAACTCTATGGGGAAAAATGAATGAAAGTCAATGTGGAAAAAGTGAGGGTTAAAAAAGAAGAAAGGAGAAGTGATCGAGGGATGAAAAGTGATAGAGTGCTTTGGAGTCTTGCCAAGAACAGGTCTTCGAAGTTTGAAGGTATTAGTTCCAAAATTGTTGAAATGGGTGCTTTTTGGTTCTATCTTGAATTTCATCTCTACCAGTAAGATAGGATTCTGACTTTTGTGTACTTGATTCAGTTGGACCTAGATTCTTGTCAGTAGTATTTGGTGTTTCTGTGGTGTTATTTAGATTTAGAAGTGTCTGCAGGTCTATGCTAAATTAGTTTTCTCAGGTGTCTAATCAACATCAGTTTCAGTCTCCCTTAAGGTGTGAATTGGGGGCAGGGCTCACTAAGATGTATTGAAGGTGTATCCGCTACAGACGCCACCGTCTGTAGTTGTCTGCATTAGTTAACACATTCTACAAATAACTCAGAGAACCTAAACTTAATTATTTAACTCCTGACTAGACTGCTGACATGTGCCTCAAACCCATCTCTGTTCTCACATCTCTCAGAACCAGAAGATCTTGTCCAACATCCAGAGGCATACTGGTAACCTTATCTACCCTCCTTTGTTTTCCTGCTCTCCAACACGGGTGATAGGTGGGATCTGGAACTGCCAGTCTGCTGTAAAGAAAGCTGATTTCATTTCAGCCCTTGCTTCCCATCATTCACTTGACTTTCTGGCACTAACTGAGATCTGGATATCACCACAGAACTCCACACCAGCAGCTCTTTCCTCTACTTATGCTTTCTCACGTACTCAACGAGAAACTGGAAGGGGTGGTGGTACAGGTCTGTTGCTGTCTCGAAGTTGGTGCTTTACCTGTGCTCCATCTATCTCATCTCAATATCACATCCTTTGAGTTCCATGCTGTTGCAATTTACTCTCCAATCAACCTTCTCATCGTTGTCATCCCCCCGGAAACTTTCTTGAAGAAATGGACATTCTCCTCAGTCTTTTCCCTACTGAGAACACCCCTCTAACTCTCCTTGGAGACTACAACCTCCCCATTGACAAGCTCCAGTCCTCTTGCCTTCTCCCTCTTCTCTATTCCATCTCTCTGATTTTCAAAAACTGCTCTCCCACACACCCAGGAGGAAATACCCTGGACCTGGTTTTCAGTCGTCCAGCCCCAGCAACAGACATCACTGTTACCAAACTTAGTATCTTTTACCATCACCCTAACTGCCCTCCCGAAAACCAGCTGTCAACACTTCTCTCCTACTCGGTGAAACCTCCACTCTGTCTCCCCTTCATTTGTCACATCCTGTGCACTATCATACCTTCCAGACCCTGACTCCTTTTCCTCCCTTCCACTGGAGCTAGCCACGGACACTCGCCTCTCCTCACTTTCCTCAACTATGGATTTCCTCTGCCCACTATCTTCCAAACCCAGGAAGAACTCACCCGGCTCCTTGGCTAACGGATGAGTTGCATAGCAATCAAAGAGAGTTAAGAGCAGCAGAGAGAAAGTGGAAGAAATCACAACTTGACACATATGTCTTTCTTACCGTGATCTCCTGTCCAATTTCTCATCTGATGTAACTTCTGCTCAGACTGCCTTCTATAAGGAAAGCTGGAAATGTCTGCATAAGAGCCGCGCAAAAACTCCACAACATCTTTATTCAACCTGCCAGGTCCTCCTGCTCCATCCTCCCTGACTGCTGAAGAATTTATCAACTTTTTCAATGGGAAGATTCAACAAATCTGCAAGACATTCACTCCCACTCCAAGTCACACTAAGGATTCCCCTTCCACCTCACTGGCACAGTTTTCCAACCTAGATACACATGTAATCCTACCACCTGCCCACTGGATCCTATTCATTCCACAGTGCTCCTGTCCATCTCTCAAGACCTTATCCCCTTCATCAACCACCATCATAAACAGCTCCATAACATCTGGTAATGTACCTTCAGCATTCAAAAGAGCCAGGGTTATTACCATCCTGAAACCCACTCTGCATCCCTCAGACACTACTGACCAGTAACACTTCTCTCTTTTCTTTCTAAAATCCTTGAATGCACCATCTACAATCAACTGTCTCTCTATCTCTCAGAGAACAACCTACAGGATCCTAATCAGTCTGGTTTCAAAATGGCACATTCCATAGAGACTGCCCTTTTGGCTGTCACTGAAGACTTGCCAAGTTTAAGTTTGAAGCAAATAGTTCCAAAATTGTTGCTATGGGAGCAGTTTGAAAGTGCTCCTATTCCAAAGTCTATGGGAAAAAAAGAACAGAAAAAGGGGGAAAAAAGAGGGATGCGAGTGGAATATCGGAAAGAAAAGTCATCGCCGCCATACCAGGAATTATGTCGTACAAATTGTTGATTAGGAACACCTGTACATCTACTCATTTGTGCAATTACACTGCACAACAATTTTTTTTTTTTTAAAGTCTTGCTTCATGAAAAGTTTTTGCTGATTGTGACAGGTATCTACTGGGTATGCACAAATATAGTTTGGGTTTTACTGCATCACGGAGGAACTCTGAGAAATAGACATTTATATGTTTTCTTACAATAACATATTTAGTCATGTTTATGTAATAAGTTATTAAATTCAACAGAATTAAAAGTGTTTTACTCCTGCTTTTCTTTTGTATTCAATGTCTGGTGCGCCTTTCTTGTACAGTGCTTTCATGAAATTCTTCATGAGTTTCAGTTTTATGTGAGGAGGAGGCAAAAATATCGTTGCCGGCTCGACATTCATGTGCCACATTTTTCTGTCCTAGAACTAACTTTTTACGGATTGGCCAGTTCTGTCGAGAATAGTGCGACTCTTGGCACAGCTGTTCCATTCAGAGATGAAACAACAGTACTTTGTATGCCGAGCTGCAGCCCTAGTAACAGAACAACGACTGTAAGATCTCCTCAGATATTCCAGTTGTACCTGGTATACTGGACGTGCTTCAGCAACAGTTCCACATTCTCATACGTTTCTTTCATGTGTGCTGCATAGCCAACAGGTACTGAAGGAAAAACATTGCCATTGTGTAGCAGAACAGCTTTCAGGCTAAACATTGATGAATCAATGAAGAGACGCCACTCTTCCGGGTTGTGATCACAACCCAAAGCCGAGAACAATCCTTCAATGTCACAACAGAAACAGAGACTGTCGACTTGTGCAGAAAATTTGGTTAGATCATGATGTCGGCTTCAAAGCAGAGAAATTTTCCATACCTGGTAAGAGCAAACACCATTTCTGCAGTCTCAAACCCAGCAGCTTAGCTTTTGCCAGACCCAAATCTCTGACCAAATCGTTAAATTTGGACTGTGTTATCAAATATGGTCACTGTCAGTACCTTGCATTTCAGTTTCTTCATCTGGTTTGTCTAAGGTCCAATCCTCTGGTGATTTCGGAATTGGAAGACTCTCGTCATGTCGCATGGGTCACATTGCTGAAAGCAGATTAGGATATTCAATTGACTTCTAGTTTTTGGCAGAGAAACCAGACACGTTAGTCAAACAGAAGTAACAGTCTGTCACATGGTCAAGCTGACTGTTATATAAGTGTAAGGTGCTTTTTCGATGTTGGAAATCTGTAACAAAACCAACACACTAGACAAAAAACACCATACAGGCAGGACCTGGAGCAACTAACAGCTTTCATTGGTCTGTATAAAAACAGTTTGTATCACTGCTTTTAGTTAACTTTTAAGTGAAGCTTGAATTTATGCTATAAGAATATACCAAAGTAGTTTGCAAAAGTGCATGAAAGGCAGACTGTCCATAAAGTACAAGTTACATCTATGTATCCCCATGAAGCATATGAGACTATGTTTCAGTCTTCATTAATACAGTACCTTGTATTCAACCCCTTGAAATGTTTTGGTATAGGTTCAACCTGTAACTAAACTGGATTTAATTGTGAATATACATCAATGACTCCATAAAATAATCCATGATACTCAACTCAATAGTTTGCCAAATTAAACCCAGTTGGGAGCCAGTTGGAATGCCTTAGAATTTATTAAAGAAAATACACACCATCCACTTTATTAAGAGCACATGCGCAATCATGCAGTTATTTTATCAGCCAATGATACTTTTACATTTTTTTCTTTGTAAAAAATCATTTGCAAACTAAACTGACCCCCCCCTCCGACCAGACTTAAAAGTTATTGGTTATTTTGTACAGATTTTCAGCATAAAATGCCAATAAAGTCCATTTCATTTTGAGGTAGTAACATTATAATGTGGGAAAAGTTCAAGAAGTTACAATATGCACAGATCAAAATGAATTTCAAAATGCATTTTGCCTAAAAATATAGAAATGGGTAATAAATGGAACTTATTGTTAAATCATAGTTATCATTGTTAATCATTTGAATCAGAGAAAATTAATTACTTTTATTCTTACAGTAATAGAGAAAAAAAACTTAAACTATATAGTTCAACACAAACTAAATACAAGATACATGTGTGTGTGAGGCAAGAAATACAGGGATATACAAGCAGAACATATATACTTTACACAAATATACACAGGTTTAGATCAAGGATTAAAAAAAAATAAACAATGTTTGTAAACTCAGCCAAGTTGAGAAAAAGCAGGTTTGAGAAATGGCCGCTCAGCATTCTGAGGGATGGGCAGGGACATGAAGCCAGGTTTCCTCCTTGCTGGAGCTGAAGGAGCACGTTTAGAGACTCGATCTGCACCTATGCATCTTCCTTTAAATGAAGACCAGTTTCCACTGCAAAATGAATCCAAAATCAAAATATTGAATTAGTTTCCATATAACTCAGAAAATTAAATATAAATATTTCAATATTTCAAACAATTAATTATTAGAAGCATTACTTAAATTTTTAACTAAGCTATTTTTCATCAACCTTCGAAGAGGTCATTCCATGCATTCCAAACATTTCATAAGAGCATAAAAACTAGGATCAATTATGCAGTGGCAGTATGATGGCTGTTGTCAAGCTGTTTGGTGCTGTATCTGAAGTGCTCTAAATGAAATACTAACCTTTTTGAGGAGTTCTGGTGGTTGTAACCCCTGCGCCTTTTATGGTTCCTTGATAAGGGTGATTTTTTCCTTTTTTCTCCTTGACCTTTGCTGCTCCTGAAGTAGGCAGACATGCTTCCATCTTTGTCATAATAATCCTCAATAGATTCAGAGCCCTCAGCCTGCTCCTCAACTTCAAGGGGAAAGAAAATAATTGTTTAAGTATAAATTAAATTTAAAAAAAATCCAGGATATTGGAATATGAGACTGGCATGTTCCTTGCTGCCCAGGTGTGCCCTGTTAGAATAATTTTTAAACATTTAATAACTCTCAGTGCCTACTCATGTTCCCTGGGTTTCACCTGGGAAGACGACATTTGATGTTAAAAAGGATAAACATGAAGACCAAAGAACTTTCTAATTCTGAAGCTAAGAAAATAGGAAAAATCAGAGATGTTTGAAATATTGGGCATAGCCAATACAACAATCTCAAAGTCCATAACCAAAAAGAACCACCTCCAATATGGTAGGGGGTGAAGGTTACAATCCACCATTTGAAGAAAACTGCAAGAGAAGAAATATAGAGGCCATACCACAAGATGCAAACTGCTCATCAGCAGTAAGAGTCGGCCAGATTGGAACTCACAAATAAATACAGAGATAAAAGAAATAAAAGCCAAAGTGATGGAAAAGCCAAAGTGAAAAGTGAAAGGATCTGCTTATGATCCAATACATACAAGCTCATCAGTGAAGCATGATGGAGGTAATGCCATGGCTTTGGCTTGCATGGCTGCTTCTGGAATCGGCTCCCTAATCTTTATTTATGTAACTCATGATGGTAGCCACAGAATGAATTTAGATGTCTACAGAAACATTGGCTGCCAATGTATGTCAAAATAAAGTGTATGCCAAAATGCACAAAATCCAAAATAACTTTCTGATGGGTGTGGCTAATTCAATGTTAAACAAATTCGTTTGCTTGGCGAGACCAACATGACTACTAAATTTGGTACATGTATGTGAAACTACATGCCCAGAAAAAGACTCAAGGTCATACAGGCCACAACTGGGGCCAAGCCTCAGTGAATGATTAACGGTCATATACACAAATTTCTGTACCAAATTTCATGAATTTTTACATATAGAAACCACAAAAAGTGTCCAAAATTGAAGGAGAAAAATGAGAGGTCACCCTGTCACACACTTGCACTATGGTAGCTGGGGCACACTGCAAAATGGGTCAGAGGAGGGGCTAAGGCCCCTCTAAGACAAATTACATGCATCACCTGGTAAACAGAAAATAACCATGGTATCTTTCTGCACAGATTTTGTATGTTCTCCCCATGCCTGTGTAGGCTTCCTCCCACAGTCCACATACAAGTGGATTAGATTGATTATCTCCTCTAAATTGCCCATAGGTGTGAATGGATTGCTTCCAAGATGGCAGCGTGGCAGTTGCATGCAGCGGCCACTCCAGACCCGAAATGGTGCTATTTTGTTTCTCGGCGCAACTCCTATACAATATGGACACCGAAAAAAATGTTGTTCATGTCTACCCATGCCATGTCTACATTGCTGGATATTAAGGAACATTCAAAAACTGACCTGCAGGATGACCTCTTGGAGACATCCTCAGGTTGGTGTGGAAAGCAGGCCTCGTCGCCTGATGCCAGCGGCCAGAGGATTTGCCATAAGCGGTGTACGAGGAAGCGAAAGCGCGGCAAACGGGCAGGGGTCCGTGCTAGGTTGAGAGCTAATCCTAGCTGGTCAGCTCTTCAGTCTATTCTGCTATCCAATGTCTACTCCCTGGACAATAAACTAGACTACATCCGACTTCAGCGGACTACCCAGCACGAGTTTAGAGATTGCTACGAGTTCTGGATGCCACCATTCAGCTAGACGGACTCACTGCATTTCGTGCTGACAGAAAAGCAGCTCTGAGCGGTAAGACCCGCAGTGGTGGCTTGTGTGTTTACATCAACACGGAATGGTGCAAGAACTCTGTGTAGTAGTTACTGCTTGTCACTTGTGGAGTTTGTTACTGTTAGATGCAGGCCATTTTATTTACCTCGGGAATTCACTGCCATGCTCATTGTGGGAGTGTACATTCCCCCAGCGCTAATGCTAAAGAGGAGCTCTCTGAGCTGTACAGGGCTAAATCTCAAGTCAGTCCTCCTGAAATTCCATCAGTATGTGGCCTTTGCAATTAGAGGGACAAATGCGCTGGAACTTCTTTACACAAACATTCCCGGTGCTTACCGAGCGGAGCCCCACCCCAACGTCGGCTACTCAAACCACATCTCTGTTATGCTAATGCCAGCATACAGACTGATCATCAGACGCTCCAAACCGGTTCTGAAGCAGATGAGAGCCTGGCCAGTAGGAACCATCACTGCTCTTCAGGATTGTTTTGAGCACACTGACTGCCATGTGTTCATGGAGACTGCAGCCAATGGTGACAACAACTTGGAGGAGTACACATCAGTGACCAGCTACATAAGCAAGGGTGTAGATAAGATCACTGTCTCCAAGACCATCATTACATGCTCCAATCGGAAGCTTTGGATGACTGCAGAGGTATGTGAGGTGCTGAGTACCTGTGACTACACCTTCAGAGCAGGTGACAAAGTGGCCCTAAGGACAGCGAGGGCCAAACTGTCTTGGGCCATCAGAGCAGCATACTGCACACATGGCCAGAGAATCGAGAGCCACTTTCAAGACAGCGGTGACATGCGGCGCATGTGGCAGGGCATCCAGGCCATCACTGACTACAGGATAACTACATCTATTTGTGACAGTTATACCTCACTGCCAGATGCACTTAACAACTTCTTTGCACGGTTTAATGCACAGAATGACGTAACAGTGAGGAAGACCACCCCTTCTCACAGTGACCAGGTGCTGAGTCCGACCACTGCTGATGTGAGGAAAACTCTCTGCAGAGCTAACCCATGGAAGGCTGCTGGACCAGACAACATCCCTGGGAGAGTGCTCAGAAAATGTGCAGACCAAGTGGCAGATGTTCTCACTGATATCTTCAACATCTCCCTGAGCACTGCTGTCGTCCTCAAGTGCTTCAAAGCCAGCAACATTGTTCTTGTGCCAAAGAAGTCTTCAGTGTCTGGCCTCAATGACTATTGTCCTGTTGCACTCACACCCATCACGATGAAGTGCTTCAAGAGGCTCGTCATGAGGCACATCAAGACCCTCCTGTCTCCCTCACTGGACCCCCTGCAGTTCACCTATTGTCCCAACCGGTCTACAGATGATGCTATTGCCACCACCCTATATCTGGTCCTCACAGACCTGGACAACAAGGACACGTATGTAAGAGTGCTGTTCATAGACTTCAGTTCAGCATTCAACGCAAACATTCCTCAGCACCTGATTGGGAAGCTGAGCCTGCTGGGACTGAACACCTCTCTGCAACTGGATCCTGGAGACTGAGAGACTTCTGTCTGGATTGGGAACATTATCTCCAGCACCACCACACTGAGCACTGGGGCCCCCCAGGGTTGTGTGCTCAGTCCACTACTGTATACTCTGCTGACTCACGACTGTGCAGCAATGCACAGCCCAAACCACAATCAAGTTCGCCAATGACATGACCGTGGAGGGTCTCGTCAGCAAGAATGAGGAGTCAGCATACAGAGAGGAGATACAGCAGCTAACGGACTGGTGCAAAGTCACCTACCTGTCTCTGAACGTGGACAAAACCAAAGAGATGATTGTTGACTTCAGAAGAGCATGGATCGACCTCTCTCCACTGAACATTGAAGGATCCTCTGTGGAGATCAAGAGCATAAAATTCTTTGGTCTTCACCTGGCAGAGAAACTCTCCTAGTCCCTCAACACCAGCTCCATAGCTAAGAAAGCCCAGCAGTGTCTCTACTTCTTTCAAAGGATGAGGAAAGCCCATCTCCCACCACCCATCCTCACGACCGTCTACAGCGGGACTATTGAGAGCATTCTGAGCAGCTGCATCACTGTCTGGTATGGAAACTGCACCGTATTTGACCGCAAGACCCTACAGCGGAAGATCATCGGAGTCTCTCTTCACTCCATCACAGACATTCACCACACATGCTGCAAGCGCAAAGCCACCAGCATTGTGATCCCACACACCCTTTACACAAACTCTTCACCCTCCTGCCATCTGGCAAAATGTACCGAAGCATTCGGGCCCTCACTGCCAGACTGTGTAACAGTTTCTTGCCCCAAGCCATCAGACTCCTGAACATTAAGGGACTGGACTGACACACACACACACACACACACATTTATTAGGTTTCTGTACTCCTCAGCCAGGTATAAAGTGCTTAAAATGGAACATTAAGGGACTGGACTGACACACACACACACATTTATTAGGTTTCTGTACTCCTCAGCCAGGGATAAAGTGCTTAAAATGGAAAGAGAGAAAAGGGGAAACAAGAAGATCTCCATATGATCTGATATGTTGAACTCTCACTCAGAAGCATAAAATGCAACAGGGAAGCTGCTATAGGGACTGGGGATCTGATACACCTGCAATCATGGTACAACTACATCACATGGAAAGGGAAAAATCCAAGCTTTCACTACCAAGGGAGCAAGTGGGAAAATTGATCAAGGAACAGTATGGTGTACAATAGCTGGTCTGATATTAAATAAAGGTGCCTGATGGTCTGAAATATTGCATCTCACACACACACACACACACACACACACACACACACACACACACACACAGTCAAAAGTTTGGACACACCTTCTTTCATAGGTTTTTCTTCTTTTTTTGTTTTCTACATTGTAAAACAATACTGAATACCTCAAACTATAAAGCATCACATATACTGAATTATGTAGTAAACAAAAGTGTTTTTTTTATTTAAAAAAAAAAAACCAAACAAAATGTTTAGAATTTTAGATTCTTCAAAGTAGCCACCATTTACCTCGATATTGTTATCATGGTCTTAAACAGCTTCATGAAGTAGTCACCTGGAATGCTTTCAGTGAACAGGTGTGCCTTGTTAAAAGGTTATTAGTGGAATTTCTTGCCTTCTTAATGCATTTGAGACATACAGTGAACGGTAAATGATAAAAATATAAAAAATACTGTAATTCAATTCAATTTTATTTGTATTGCACTTTTAACAACAAACATTGTCTCAAAATAGATTCACAAGAGTATATAAATTCTGAATATAAACTTATGACTCTATACATTTATCTATATATACCCCTAATGAGCAAGCCTGTGGCGACGGTGGCGACACACTGTATAGTTCAATTACAACTAATACACTTAATATTAGGGTCAAGTTTAGAGTTCCGTGCCATTCCGTGTTGATGTAAACACACAAGCCTGTCAAGCTGAATCGTGGCATCTGGAACTCTGCTGCTGAGCCATGTCTCTGTGGAAATAGACATAGCAGTCTCTAAATGCCTCATGCTGGACAGTCATCTGAAATAAGATATAGTCCAGTTTATTGTCCAGGAAGCAGACATTTGGGGGCAAAAGGAACAGGAGGACAGGGTTAGGGTTAGTTCCTGTTAATCCTAATCCTGTTTGGGATTATCTCTTAGTCTACCATGGATCCCCTGCCCAACGCTTCTGCTTCGTCACACACTTTTTACAGCGGACCCTCCTTCGGTCACTGGCATTGGGCAATGCTGAGGACTGGAGCCCTAGTTTCCATAGCAACCCAAGGACACCATGTCTCCAACAGATGACCTTAAATTGTAGCAGTGGTTGGTGTTGATGGACATTAAAAGTGTTTGTTTTGGTGTCCATCTGTCACAGACTCGCTTACCGAGAGAATGTTGTTAGTGTATCTTGGGCAGTGTGTTTATCAGATAACTGTTAATGTCGGAGAAGATCAGCATGCTGATATCTATATTAGTTCCTCTAGAATAGAGTTGGTGTGAATGGTGTCATACCTGTTACTCCCAAGTGCAACTATTTTGTGTGACATTGATTTTAACTCCGTTTCATGTTTTCAGATGAAAGGTACTAGGGGCGTGCCTGAACATTACTCATGTAAGAGAATTGTACTGTACACACACACACATACACACACACACACACTAGGTTAAGGGCGTGTGCCACCTTCTTTACTTTTTAGTATAGGTAGATGCAGGATAGGAGTTTTATTCCTTTATTTTCTTTGGTACCATCCGTTGTCCACCACATCCGAAAATAGGAAAAACAAGTTGGTCACCTTTTGAGACCCTAGATGACAATTGTTCTTTACCAACTGTTCCTCAATTGTTACTAGTACACTATTGTTGTAAACCATGGTGTAAATGACTACCCTTCACATCTATGTAAAGAATTTCATAGACATGGTAAAGTTCTTTTTTCCAACCGTGATCCTCTTGTGTGGGTTTATTTCTACCATCATCCAGTGTCTGTTCAGTGTGTTACTCCTTTTCTTTCCCTAGAAGCACTTACACTTAAAAATGAATGTAACTGGGATTTATTGACAGTTAATACAGCACATACTCCAACGTATTTAGAAGCATTTAAATCTAACACATTCAACGAGGAGCTGATATCATTAATACTGTTACGGGACAGTGCCCGTAATTTGTATGTTGTGATTACTGTGCTGTCTTGTAGGCAGAGCTTCGGAAGATGGAGCCTCCCCATGCCATGATGTCACCCTGGAGGTGACCAATTCCTGTGCTGAGAAGGAGGAGCTTCAGATTTTTAAAGCAGCTGGCGGGAACCAGGAGGAGAGGGGAAGAACAAAGGCGACAGATGGGAGTGACGTTTGTTGGTTTTCTCGTCCGGTCTTTCTAATGCGAATATCGCCTTGTATTGTGTGGCAGTAGTTCCAACTAGCACAGACCATGATAGAAACCATTTTGCTGTCGCTGTTTGCTGCACTTCAGTATTGTGTATATTGTGGACTTATTGTAAATAAGTGTGTGAGAGATATCATTTGGCAAAGCCAAATCCTATTCTCTCTCACTCCAAGAATGTCTGAAGTAAAATTCACAAAAAAAAAACTGGGGTATCACAATACAGACAAAAGATATGCATTGCCTTGGCACAATACTGAAATTCGAATAGGGAAAAGAAAAAAACACTGTTTTGGAAACAATGTCAATCCAAATACACACTATTTGTGACTTGTATGAAAGTGTGGCGTATTTATGAATGGTCATGTCACATTCTGACTTAATGGGGAAAATATAATTTTGGAGGAAAAGGGAACCTCAAGGTACCTAATATAGCTAATTAGTGTTCAGTTTTATAGAATTTTCAGTCAGCTGCTAGGGGATACATGTAATAATCTTAAGATACTATGGCAAAATGATCTAGGCTGCATGTTTAAGCATACTGAGTGGCTAAAGATAGTGTCAAATATGGAGAGACATTAGAGAAGGAATCTAATTCATTATAAGATATTACACAGATATTACTGGACACAATCAAGGCTTAAAGGAGCGCAGTTAATAGTGATTCATGTTGGTAATGACAATATGAAGAGGAAATTATTTGCATTTGATCTGGGAGTGTCCTCTGGTAAAGCCTTTCCTAATACAAAATCTGTGAAATTTTAGGGAATTGGCTGGGGTCACCCACAGCCCCAATTTTGCCTCCAAGGCAATAAGGTGGCAGCATCCAACCCAAGGAGTTTAGTATAGTGATGGTGGGAATGGTAACAACAGCCAGTATTATACTCTAGTACTGGAAATCCTCTACAATGCGGGATATGAAAGAACAGACTAATGAAATGATTAAGACAGCATCATATGAAAATATATTCATAAACGTCAGTGGGAAAAGTGAATATATGAATGTGACATGGGACGATTTGTGGCATGATGTTTTGTTTAACAGAGTTGAACTCTATAGCACGTATGGATTTATTTATTTAATCATTTTTAACCATTTCATCTGAAGTATGTGTGTTTTTTTTTTCTTCTTTTTCTCAGTTTTATTGTGAATAACTTTTCTGCTTTATATATCAGATGAACGACTGCTGGATAGACTTCTGTAAAGTAGAGTGAATCCGTCAACAATAAAAACTTGAATTACAAAAACAATAGGGCATCACCTCTGGTGCTCAGGCCCTAAAAAAACAAAAACAAAACTCATAAAAGCAATAAGCAGTCCAATGCAGGCTCTAAAAATAATAATAATCCTTATAAAAATAATAGGGCCAGAGAGCCTTGCACATTTAATGCTTGGGCTCTAAAAAAAAAAAAAAATAAATAAAAATATTTATAAAAGCAATAGGGCCTATTTATAAAAGCAATAGGACCTGTGGTGCTCCTAACCGAATTCCGTGCATACATTTAGCAAGATTTAGTGGCCACTTTACCATAAAAGTGGTGAATTGAATCAATTATCAAAGGACAAACTGCCCCGAGTAGTTTGACAATTCTGTGATGACAAGACAAAAATCTTAGGACAAGTTCTCAAAAGAATGTTTTGCATATGGTAAAAAGAAGCAAAAATTTCAAGTAGGTGAAGGTAAAGGTGATTGCCAAATGATTGTTAGTAATTGTGAGGAATCATTAAAATGTGATCAGTGTCTTCACGTAGATGAATATCATTAATCATTATTAACAATAATATTAATTAAAGGTAAACCATACGAGTTTGTTATTTGAGAAGTGTGTATCAAACTCGTAGCTCTTCGTATTACTCAGTACCCATTAAGTAGCTCTCAGATTCAAGAAGGTTTATGACCCCTGTACTTGATTAACTTTGCATAAAATTACCAATCTGTTGATGGTTTCCCCACCTGGCAGCGACCATTTTGAATATTTCTGCAGTAGCTCAATGAGCTCAGCTCCATACTTCTCCAGTTTGTCCTCAGTCACACCATCGATCTGCAGCAGCACCTCAGGCTCAGCAGACAGAGTTTCTGCACAGAAATGAAAAAAAATAAATAAATAAAAATAATATCATTATTCTTATTGCAGAAGACAACTAATCAAGACATAGGAGAAATTGGTCTGATAGAGAAAGCACTAGGAGTGCAAGGTACATACCAGAAAAATTTGTGCTTCACTGTAAATTCAATTCAAGTCTGTCTCATAGTATAAGTTTCATTAAGTGATCCATAGGAATCTCATTTTCAGTTTAGAATTTTAATTACAAATAAGTCAATACCTAAACTTTTCAGAGAAAAATAATAAAGACTTGGTTTCCACAGTTTGGCTTATTGTAATAAAGTAATTCAATAAAATGAGTTTTATTGAAATACAGTGTGAAATACTAGTTAAGCAATAACAAAGCCTAATTCTAAATAGGGACATATCAAAAAGAAAGGTATTTGTTGTGTGTGTGTGTGTGTGTGTGTGTGTGTGTGTGTGAGTGAGAGAGAGAGAGAGAGAGAGAGAGAGAGAAAGAGAGGAAAAAAGCAGGGTGTGTGTGAAAGAAGCAAGGAAGAAAGAAAGAACATGCATTCTGCTCAAAAACTCGAGTCCATATACACATTCATAATTATGAAAATTAATAAAGTGGCTGCCTCTTGTAGTATGAAGAAACAGGAGAACAATAAGTAGAAAAATATAGTTGAAAGTTCAAAAGCTCCACACACATGGTGGATGGCCAGCAACAGAAACTACACAAAGATTTCTGATAAAATAAGTTCCAAAGTGCAGTAAACATTAATGGGAATAACATTAGTGTTTGGATTATTATTATAATCCATAATTTTTTATTCCTTTTTTTCCATAAACTGAGATCAGCAATTGACTGACCACATTAATAATCAAAGTTAAAGAAAGAGAAAATTGTTTAAATGAACCAGAATGGGTTTTTTAACAAAACAAAATTACTCAACACAGTAAAACTTTGAAGAAACAATAGTAAACAATTTATTCCTGCGCAGAGCTGCTCAGTATGAGAGTTGACTTTGTAGAAGAGTTGGCATTGTGTTTGCATACTGGATGACACACTGAATGAGTGGTATCGCAATGCATTGATATTGTCTTCCTTGAACTGATCGACCTGTAAAGTGTATGTATATGCACTTTACAGGTCGATCAGTTGACATACACTTCCCGATACAGACAGGGGACCTTATAACTTCTGGCAGTCTGGCCACTCAACGAAGTGGAAAGCAGCTGTTTTGCTTACCATTTAACATAAAAGCAAAATTTCATCAAAGAAATGAAGATGAAAACATTCATGATGCTGCTAGGTAGAAATGGTTGACCTTAAACTGATGCAAGAAATGGGAACCTCTTTCTTTCTTTGTGGTCCGGATCAGTGTGTGAAAACCTTGTGAAGACTTACAGAAAACATTTGATCTCTGTCATTGCCAACAAAGGGTATATAACAAAGTATTGAGATGAACTTTTGTTATTGACCAAATACTTATTTTCCA
>JAQQZR010000225.1:0-15980 GCA_030068235.1 Notoglanidium macrostoma | reverse complement strand
GCTCACTCACTGTATGCAATTTCAAGTCACAACAGGGAATCAATAAATATCATCAGAGTGGACTTGGCCTCATTCTTTGCATTACAATATGGTAGACTGCTGGGTTTGGATGTAATGATAGCTAACATTAAGATAGCTGATACATCTAACATTGACTAGTTAGCTAACTGCACAAACATTTCCATTGGAAAAAAACCCTGTCCTGTGGAGAAATTTGGACTTACCTTCCGCTTCTTTGTAAAGAATTTCCTAGTGTCCACTGTGTCTAGGGAGCAAATATTGCAAACAGTTGATAATCAACCAAGAATCCCCTACTGTCACTTACAGTAAATTAGGCAAAGCCTAGGCTACTCCTAATATTTCACTGTTTAGTTGAACATTAATGTAACGTGGCCTAGGGTTAATATTGAAGGCATATAACAAAAGAATAAGGTTTTAGCAAAAGTTGGACATTGTGAGAAGACAATGGGACTGACCTTACCTCCTCCAGTACTAAGGAGGTTTACTGTCTGTGGCTGTACTGACGATTCATTTCACTTGCGTGTGGTTTGTTGTTGTAGGTAACCAGGGAAACCCGGAGTGGAATTTCATTGGTGTGTGTATTCTCATATCGATCAAGTGGAATGGATTCTTTCGCGAAGCAATAGAAACATCGCTGAGTGAACTAATATTTTATGTTAAATGTGGGGAGGTCCAAACGAATAATTCTGAAATGTGAGAGGGACACGTCCCCCTCAGCTTTAATGGCGGCGACGCCCATGGTATGAACTGAGGAAGTAAGTTCATGTTTCTCTGTGGTTGGGTGCCAGATATATGACACACTCAGTAACTGTTTAGAGCGATGATTCCTCCCTCTGAATCATCCACTGTACTGGACGATGTGCAAGTTGTTCCAGCGTAGTTTAGTATTTTTTGGCCTATTTCCTTTTGCTTCTCTCGAATACTCATTTCAGACTAGAGTAAGACATTCATCTTTATGGTATTTTCCTCCACTCATTTTGTTTAACACGTCAACCTGGTCATTATAGTCATTTTGAAATTGAAACGTCCTCATTATCCCAGCACTCGGTGTTATCCCATAAGGAATGCACCCAGCCTCCTATTCGTCGTCCATGTTCCTAACACGCATGCACATTCCCAACGGTTACAAGGTCACGAATAACATGTTTTTAACAACATCCCCTGAGCTCATAGCGGTAAGGTTCAGTAGGATTTGGAGTGTAATGAGTTATCACTGTGCGGTTATTAAAGTCGCAGATGGCTGTGAGGTGACAGAAAAACAAGGTGTGATTAAGAATCAGGCCAGGATTTATTTATTTATTTATTTATTTATTTTTGCACATTAAAGTGGCTCTGATAATGATGCTGCAACAACATTTTCTGTATTCATGAGTGACCCATTTTTGTTGACTCATCAGCTGAAATGTTGGGCTTCAGTCCAAATATTCAGTCTTTGGAAGCTTCTTGCTTATTCATTGGGTTTAAAAGAGGCTAAGGGAAATTTTCTTCCCACCTCCTAAAAACATGCATGTAGTCATTGGTGCAATCTGCGATAAATAAATTAGCAAGTAAACAGAAGGACATTACACTGAATTGTATTTGCATGGCTTTTATGTAATGAATTGGAACAGAAAGCATTAAGCATGTAATCTCTTTCTGTGTTGTATGTCTGCCAGTGAAAGAGGAGAAGAGAGACGGTCCCTGTCAAACTCCTAATCAGCTTTAACACCTATGTCTATATAAACTCCTGTTCATCTTAGACATGCAAGAAGACATTTTGGGAGAAAACAAGCATGTGATGCCAACATACACCCCTGCTGTTCTCCATGAATCACCATATCGCCTGTCAGTCGTTAATCAAACAAGAACCGAGTGGTTTTATCTGTGACCTGATCACCTGTTCAGGAACGGATCATCCTGCCAGCGACTCTCCCTGCATTCGTCTCTCCTTATGCACTCCGTCCCCTTTCAATCTCTCTTTCTCTGTGATAACTCAGGAAAGTGGGTCAGATAGGAGCCTTCACATTGTCCTACTTGCTTGTTCTCACCATGCCTCCACAGCTCTATATCCCCTTGTGGGTTAAAGGAATAACAGAAGCAGGAAGTGTGATTGTTGGCGCTTTCTGTGGCACCATGACCTAGCGTCATCTCTTTTTCAATTAACAGGGATTATGCACCTAACTACCCAGCCACAACACACCATTTTCCTCGCTTCATGCACTGTTGTCTTTGTATTCTACTTCCTGCCTCAGCATAGAATCTGTTATCTTTGGAAGGAATTTGCACACATTAACGAGAATGTTTTTAATAATAAAACAGCTATTTATTTGTCTTAAATGGCTTCTGACAGGCTCTTCTTACCTTATCTGCTATGCACTGTCATAATGATGAGCTAGATATGCGTACACAGGCAATGTCCATGTTGATTAAGGAGAATTTGGGGGAAGAGAGAGAGAGAAAGAGAGAGTGTGTCCAGCAAGAAGACAGCACTATGAACTCGGAGGTGTGTGAGTAGCTGTTTCACATGTCCTCATAATCTAATATCTATCAACAGCTTAACAACAAAACTATTAAGGTTGAGCAATGCATGATATCACAAGGTCTTACTCATGGAGTAATAATGATGTGGAGCAAAGTATTACACACGCACTTAAAGACAGATTCATGGTTTTTAATTTTGTAAACTGTGTCCATAATGTGCATTAATGCTTTACTGGTTTTGTGTTTCTTACTAATGGCAAACATGACAAAAACCTTACATCACTGGTAAGCTGCATGAATCTACAGTCTGGGCTAGAAAGAAATCAGCCCCAGCAGTACTTCTTAATTCTCGTTAAAGCATTGGTTAACATCAATCTTTTTTGTCTTTTTTTGTCCATGTTCATCCAGGCGGAATGCTGAGGCAGAGGACAAACGGACAGCAAAAAGGAAAGCCTCTTCCTGGCTTCTGTTTCCTGGCAAAGTATATTCTGCTTCCTTCGCGGAAATTCATCTTCAATTATTGAAATCCTTGCCTGCGTGGTCAGATCTGTTTGTGAACATAGTGTATGTATACAGTATATGCTTCTATACATACTGGATACTACATGCTGATTCACTGCCAGTCGCCTCACGGCTCCTCCTTTCTCAGTTCATCTTTATCAAATTAATCAACGCAATAAGCAGAATAGCTATCACTATGGTAACTGTCTCCTGCCACGCTGAACATCAGGATGTGTCTGTGACAACAGGGAGAAGAGAACGATGCCTGGTAAAGAGATACATGTGGATGAACCCACACCCACCACCCCACTGTCTTTTTTTTTTTACATGACCATGCACTCGTTCAGTGCATTTCATAGCCACTCTGACATGCTAAATCTCATTTATTAGCACACAGTGGAGTTTTGCTGCTGGCTTAATAGGTATGATGTCAATATATAATGAGGGTTAAAAAGACCTCCAGAATAGTCACCCCTACATAAATAAAAGCTTAGGCCACTGATTGAATCACAGAGACATAATCGCTTAAAAGTAGAGGCACTGCTGCATCCTAATTGCGCTGTCATCAGAATGGATGGTAATTATGCTTAGCGTGCACCCCATGCCACGTACCAGTTAATCTGTAGCTCTGTCTGCCTCTCTGAGTATACCAGACAATGCCCCCTAGCCCGTTTTGTTCTGATTCAGCCACTGTCTTTTCATCACTACTGAATACACATTCGTAATTTTGACTGAACCAAAGGAGGCTTTTCATGGTGACTTCATTATGAATGCAGCATGAATTCATTTTCGCCTTTTGCGCCTTTTTGCTGCGGCAAAACTGACCATTTATTCAAAGACATCTCAGGCCTCATCCGGTGCATACAGACATTTCAGAAAACATCATTTCTACCCATGAAATTTTGTAAATGTAATATAGATTATTTAGATTTGCACCTAAGACCTGCTTCTCTAGCAATAAAGCTTGAAAATGCTGCTTTCAAATGGAATGGAGGTCGTAATTACGAAATGGGAAGTCGTATATACAAAATGATTGGCATTCAAGTGCTAAGTCATCGCGTGTACACTGCTGCTAGGCAACGATAATATGGACACCTGTTTGGCATCCAAATGCCACTGAGGGTAACGTTAGCAATTTAGGAATCTAACAAGCGGGTAATGTAATGTGGGAAATTCAAAGGCATAACGAATAGATGAGGCTATCAACATTTTCCTCAAATTTGCTAAAATTTCAATAAATTAGCTTACCATTCACAAAACAACGTACTTCCGGCTATTCTGAAAATGTCAGCCGACATGTCACAACTTGAACGCCCTGAGCTTTCAGAAAATTTGTAGTTCATATGTATTCTTCTTCTGAATACAGTAAACACGACCCCGTTTCTTGGCACCAAGACTGTCCCAGAACTCTTATTCACAATATCCTCATGCTGAAGATCATGCAGATGACGATGTGCTCTTCTTAAGGTTTCTGCCTCATCTCGGGCTTGCTTAACTGCAGGTTAATGCTACTGTTAGGCCAAGGTTAATGACGACTGTAACCTTGAGGGTCAAGAGTGTTTCTAGTGATTTGAAATGCTGCGCCATTTGCCCTGGTTTTCATGGAGACGTGTCATACGTCAGAGAGATAATGCAGTGTCAATATGAAGTTTAACTTTTAACTAGAGTTTGACCTCAGATCAAAGGATTCCACGCTACTCTGTACCCAGTCATGCCTCGGGGCACAGCTTGGGGAAAGTCCTGATCAAGCTAGCCCTTGTACCAGCAGAGTATTTATGGTCTAAAGGCTGAAAAGAAAGACTAATGGCTTCACCCTCTTGTTGTTTTGCTTGTGTGGAAAATGATTTCAGCAATTTGCATCCTCTATCACCCGAATACGCAATGCTGTGTATTCAAACAGGCCTGTACAGGAGCGTATGTTTCTCTGTAAAAAAAAAAAAGTATGGTGAAAGCATCGGTGTATATAAACGCTGTCTCCACCCGGGTCTAGAAGAAGAGCGATGTCTATCTATCTCGTCTGATGTTCCAGCTCTTCCTTGTCATACAAGAGCTACCAACCAGATAGGGTGAAGGCTATCATGCTCTTCCTTCAAGACACGTGACACAAGCCAGGGACGTACTGGCAAACTGCTGCTCATGCTTCATCACCTGGCAATGTAACACACTTAAGGGAAAGCGCTATCTACCCTCCTCCGAATACATGAGCTCACTGGTTGACAGGAAAGTAAGAGTATGCCATCCCTCCCACCCAGATGGTGGCACTTGTCTCCCAGTTATGGATGGCTGTGGCATCGTGGGGATTATTTAGCTGAGGGAAACTTAGAGTAGCTACAGGGCTAGAAAGATTCATTTAGGAAAAAAAAAAACATTTTCCCAGACTGTATTCTGTATTCACAGACACAGAATGTCCCTTTCTCCAATCAACTCATGTCCATGGAGATAGTCAAGTGATAACATGAATCACCAGTAAACATTTCAAGTTGTCTTATTTATGGCCATAAATAGCTTCATGAATCATCTTCTGGTAGCTGGAGTCTCCTCAGAGTTTCTAGCTTATGTGTTATATATGTTTAAAATGAATAAGATAACCCTCAAGGTTCCTGAACCCACAAACCACCTGCTTATCAGGTACATGTGAGATAAATTAGCTTCAAAGATCAGTCACTGAACCTTTGCATACTGATAGCCATTTGTTATAGAAAGTATATCGGGTTGTTGGAAGTTACATGTGTCCAATCTGTTTGATTAACCTCAGGGACACTGTGCTGATACTGGATTTCTGAGCCCCAAAGGCTTTAATCATCATCTCTTGGGATGTAAAGGCAATAAATTGGATTGGCTGTTTCCCTGCGATCGACCTGCATGGTGCAAGAAATTTCGATAATGGCCGGCCAGCATGTTCAGATAAACACAACACCATATAAGGACATGCCATTCATTTTCCTTTTTTTCTCCAATTGTTTTTCTTTCAGAGTGGAACTTGAGGACAACCTCTAGTTAATCTCAGTGCTGGCCAAGATACTCAACAGACGAACAACCTCCTCATCCTTTTTCCTTTGTTTTCCTACACTCAAGAACCTAACAGGTGGCACTGAGTGTAAAATAGCTTTAAAAGAATGTTTGCGTAACCAGAGATATACACGTGGGTGGAAGATAGGAGCTACACATGCTCTTATTACAGAGCCTGGGTACACTGCTTACTGTAACAGTACTATTTGAGTATAATAGAATAGTTTTTTAGAAGTAAAATACATCTGTTTCTTATTGATCACCGTTACAGAGTAAGAAATAATGATAATGCATTTGATCCTGGACAATTGTGGACATTATAAGCAATTCATTTTCATGAGCCAATCCGTATAAAGCAGGTTCCTACTAAATTTCAGGCAAAAAACTCTTTAGCCAGCAGCAACAGTGTGAGACAGATGAGCATCCCTGCCCGTCCTGTTTATCAGGTATATTTATCAGTTTCAAATGCTTCAAAGTAAACATGAGAATTATCAGCAAATTATGCGAGCCAAAAAGCTCAACATCCAACGTGTAGAAACATCCATGTTAGGCATTGGCTAGCTGAATCTAGCTAGTAGCTAGATGTTTGAAATAACATGAGATAGCTAGCTAGATTAAAAAAAAAAACAAAACTCTAGCATTTGGCTAAGTTAGATAGCCAGATAGCGATAACTTTATTTGCATGCTATTGATATTGAAGGCGTAAATCAGTTTGTTATTTTACATAAGAACAGAATAAATAATAGAATTTTTTTTATTAGTCACATAGTTTTAGAGATATTAACAGTTCTTAAGGTTCTCCAGTTTTCCTCTGCCTCCCAAAAACATTAGCTACTTGGCTAATTGTCCTGAGGTATGAAAGAGCATGTGAATGCGTGTCCTCATGGTGATGGACTGGTGTCCCATCTGGGGTGTGTTCCTGCTTCACACCTCGTGTTTCACACCCCGGACCCACTACAACCCTGTCCAGGATAAAGATGAATGAATAAAAATGTTTTCAACCTGCTTTATGTAAGCATAGTTAAAAGATTAATGTTGGCAAACGACATACACGTTATTCATTCGGCTTAATGGTTTACAGCTGCGTCAGGATTGGTGTGTTTTCATTAATAATCAAGCCCATTGTATTTACAGCATAAACATAGGCTGATTTCTAGGAAGAGCAGAGGCGAACGCTGTTCCGCCAGACGGATTTCCGAGTGGCGTGCAGTGTGTGTGATGTGCAGTGTTTGTGTTCTGCTCTCTCATAGGCAATGTGTAAGCAAGGCCAGGGCACTGTGACTTCTCTTAGTGGCTCAGAGTGCCAGCACTGGCCAATGCAAATTTCATAATTATTCAAACTACCTGAAATGATCTGTCTCTTACTCCCGTACACCAGTGGAATATTTTGGTGCCATTATCCTTTTGAACAGTAGCTGAGGACATACAGAGTGGTGTGCAAGTAAAAGCATGTGAGAGTAGTAATTACAAGCACTCTTGTGTTAAGTGTCCTCTCTTCAGCCTTGCCAAGTGTATCCTAGAAAGGGAAAAGAGAGCATGAGAAGTGCGACATACTCGAACATTGAACCATAATGACTGATCGGTTGTATTTTTGCAGAACCAAGCACTATAACACCGACCCTAAATGCACGGAATGGTATGATGATGTGAGCCTGGGCCTGATTTCTTTCTAGCCCAGACTGCAGATACATGTGACTGTCGTGTCGGGTGCATTCTGAGATGCTTTTCTGCTCACCACTTTTGTAAAGAGTGGTTATTTGAGTTCTCAAACCAGTTCTCAAACCAGCTCAAACCAGTCTGGCCATTCTCCTCTGATCTTTCTGATCTGACTGGATGTTTTTAGTTTTTCGCACCATTCTGTGTAGACTGCTATATATCCCAGAAAATCCCAGATTTAACAGAAGTTTCTGAGTCAAAGCAGCTTGTCTGGCACTAGCAACCATGCCATGGTCACATTTTACCCCATTCTGTTGGCCCGTATCACTAAACATAAACCATTCAGTTATGTTTTTTAAAGGCGATGGGAAACACAGATACTTTCAGACAGCATGGTCACAGCAAGCTTTATGAATTGTCTCCTCTTTGCTGTAGCAGATAGCTGTTAATGGAAGGACATGTCCTGGGAAATATCTCCTCCAAAACTCCTGCAAGTTTGGCTATCACGGACATGTTTACTGTATTTACCATATTTACTGTAAAAGACCAGCATTAAAGCTGCCATTACAGCTGTGTGTGTGTTTCTGAATACGCATGTACAACCTGTACTCAGTGTGCCAGTAGCGCGGCGTGTTTGGAGGTGTGTCTGAGTGTTTTCATGTTCAGGCATGCACGGATTATGCACGTACGTGCAGGTACACATGTGCGTAGTGTACATTTTGTACACCCGCATTGTTAGACTAAACGCACGAATAACAAGTGTTCGCTTGACTTCTGAAGAGGAAGGAAAGATGTGAGTGATGGCATTCAAGGTCTTTCTCAGAACACTCAGTGTTTGTGCCCTCTTCATGTCTCACATGCTGAGGACCACATGTTGTCTACTGCATGCTGTTTTAAATAGAACATAGATAAGACACGGTTCACAAAAAACAGTCCAGCAAAACATATCAACTGAGCCGTCTAGTGGTTTAATTTCATGCTTCTCTGCCTTTAACCTCATTGCGTCATCTCAATCAACCTTCAGTCTGAAACTGCCATGAGTTCGACCTCACTTATTGAGTCACCTGCCACAAGTAAATCTTTCTGGTTTCCGTGGTGAGGCATATTGAGTATACGTTAGACTTGGGTGCGCAGGACAGGAAGGATCTGCAGATCATGTCATCATCTCAGAGGTGAGCAGTGCAAGGAAAACTACGGAAAAACAGGGTGAAATTGTCAGCCTAGAAGAAAGAATGAGGTCGTGTAAACATGCAAAAAACCCTGACAGGTAGGAACACTGCCTTCTTTCAATTTCACTGGCTTGCGGAAAGCCATACGCGTGCTATTACGATTCCCTCCTGTTTGTGTAATATGTTAACTAAAAATGCATGAAGCTAAAAAAAAATAAGCAAGCAAATTGTATGAATTTTGAAACAACTGTAACAAGTAAAAGATATGCATGAACAAAGACTCTGTATTGTCCTAGTCTTTTGGGTTTATTTTGGTTTTTTTCCCATTCTAATAATGAATGATTTCCTTTATTTACAGCTAAGGAACATGAATTGAATGCAAACCGCTCTGCTGCCGGTGATAACTCATCTGTCTAATGTACAGATGCCAAAGATATGCAGATCTCAGAAATCGCTCAATCACAAGCACTGCATCAGTTCTTCAGTAACATCAGCACTCATCTCAGAAAGGGGATCTGCTGATGACACACTCGCTCTTTAACAGCTTTTTTCCCCCAAATATGTGCATCTGATATGCTTCCAAGGCCTGAGAAGTTTCTGACTTTTGGACAGTACTGTATGTTGATCTTGGCAATGTGATGCGTATGTTAGTAAAGGAGTTTTATATAGACACAATAGTATTCACTGGAAATGTTATCAGAGGTCTCTAGGGTGTGAGTGCCAGATGTCTCATTAGCAGCACTCTTAGGTTTGTGTGCTGAGATCGTTTCTGTCAATATTCAACCAGGACAACATAAATCGCATTGTGTATCTCATGTCCGCTTACAGTCAGCTGTTTCCTCCTGTATTGCAGTTTGTAACAGAATTATTATACACACACACACACACACACACACACACACACACACACACACACACACACACACACACGCGCGCGCCTCTGAGAACAGACAAAGTGGAAACTGTACCAGAGTAGTGGTGTGAACTTTTCAACTGGGAGAAATATAGATTCTGTGTATTTATTGTGCTGTCCAAATTAACTGTACATTAATATCACATGTTCAGATTTGTAAAACCCTCCACTCTTATCTCTCCCTCTCGGTTTTGTGTGTCCAATCATATTACAGCGGTCCTTTTTACAGTTTTTCTATGCTCAATCGCCAAAACATTGAATTAGCTTATTAGTTAACTTTTGCTTTTTCCTCTTGTCTTGAAACAAATAAGAGAAAAAAAAATAGCGTGCCACGTTACAGCATTCCATCTACTATGAAAACTACATTTCTAGAGAATATAATGAATACTGACAAATCAGAATTGAGTATTCAGCAGCGCTGTGGTATAATTGTTAATATTGCTATTACATGTCATGTTTAATATTGCTACAGTTTCACTAGTTTAGCCACTTTGGAATGCAAACAAGAAAAACGAAGCGAAGATAATTCCCACAGCTCTGCTTATTAATCACTTTGTTTTTCTCAGTCTGTATGAATGTGGTTTTTGAGTGAACACACATTGTTCCTGAGGCTGTGGGTCAGCAAAGGCCGTTCTCACGGACACAGCATTCCTGTTTGGCATGTCAGATGGAGACACGGAGATGAGTGTGGTGCCAGCCAAAGTGTTTTGTGAGCCTGAAAATGAATGCCAGGCTTTAGTCTAAACAGACTGTTCACTTGAATCTTTGTGATTTTTGAGGAGTTGTTATGGTTTACAGTGCCTCAAGGCTAAGCTACCGGCCATACTGTTATAGTATAAGAATTTCACTTGAATGTGAAACCAGTGTGATCCAATGTCAGCATCTATATGCAGACATCCACTTGTCTTCCTCTTTTTCACACTAAACCTAAACAAATTATACTTCCATGGTGTGTGTCTGCAGATTTAATAATACCATGTTCATACAGTTAAGCAAAGAACTAACCTTCTGAGCACTTTTATGATATTTATGCTAAATTATCCTATTCCTCACTGCTAATACCAGCTAACCGGCTAACTTGTCAGGATATTTGAGATTTCTTTCTTAGAATGTTCTTATGGTGATAAATCTAAACATAAATTTCCATATACGTTTCACATTCACTGTTAATTAGAGCTAACTGGATAATATGAGCTAACCTGACAGGATTTCTGTGAGGATTTTCTGAGAAAGTTCTTATGATGATAAATATTAATGTTCCTTATCTTCACTGCTAATCTGAGCTAACTGGCTAACATGAGCTAACCTGACTTTCTAAAGTTTTTTATGATATTCATAAATGACCCCAATCTTTGCTGAACTAATGGACTAACATGAGCTAACAAGGCAGGATTTCTTCCTGCAAAAGTTGTTATGAGAATTATCACTAATCATCAATGCTAACTGGCTAACCTGGGTTACAGGTGTTTCTGAGACATCTTATGACATTTATTAAATATTCTTACTCTTGACTGCTAATGACAGCTAACTGGCTAACCTGGGCTAACCTGACAGATTTTATGAGTTTGTATGATATTTATAAATACTCCTACCCTTCACTGCTAATCTCAGCTAAATGGCTAACATGAGCTAACCTGACAGGATTCTTTTTTGAGAAAGTTCTTATAATAAGTATAAAAGTTCCTAATTTTTACTGCTTGAGCAAGACCCTTAATCTTCACTGCTCACTTGTATGAAATAAGATGTATGAAAGTCGCTCTGGATAAGGGCGTCTGCAAAATGACATAAATGTAAACAAGCTAACTGGGTAACCTGACAGGATTTTTAATAGGGGTTTTAAGTGATATTTATAATCATTCAATAATGAGAGCTAACCGGCTAACCTGACAGGATTTCTTTTGGATGGCCTTTATGTAATATTTATAATTATTCAGTAATGTCAGTGCTTACACCACCTAGCTTGCTAATATGAGCTAACCTGACAGGATTTGTCCAAGAATATTTACAGGACATTCAAAACTGTTTAGAATCTGTACTGTTAATCCTAGCTTGCTGGCTAACATAGGCTTGAAAGGGAATCCCTTAACTGTTTGGATGTGTTTATGAAATGACTTTTTGTAAGCATGTAAGATTAATGAAAAGAAGTGTGAAAGAACAAAGAACATTGTGCAATTGTGCAGTACAGGAAACAACTAAAAGCAGAAGTGAGAAAATGCTGAAAGCCATTACAGTACAAAAAAATCTTCTTTGATTATAATTAAAAAGGGCCCTCCTGCCAGTGTTATTACATTTTGACACACATTAGAGTTTCCCACAGACATGTAATTTGCATGGTTATTAGTTACATAAAAACTTTCTATATGACCTGAATTCTGTGCTTTTTCTGGGTAAAATTTGCAGTGGTGTGTGTTGGCTTGTGGTGCTTTGTGGTGGTTTGGTGGTTTTGTAAACCTGAAACTTGTCTCCAGTCAGAGGTTGTACAGCAGAAACACAGCTGAATCATAAGAGAACTTGACATTTCTTGCAAAATTTGCTACAAGAAGCTTTGTTCACCTGCAATTTTTTTCTTCAACTGTCTGTTCCTGAACACCAAGTGGTCTGATCTGCTCCTTATTCCCCACTGTTTATTCAGTAAAGGCTCACTAAAGCTCCTGAATTGTACAAAAGCTCCTTACATCGTAATCAAAGTCATATCACTCTGATTAAGATGTTTTTCAAATCCATTCCCAGAATACCACTGACACTACACTCAGAATGTGTTTTTCCTGGTCTAATTCCTCCACTGCTCACATGACCTTCACTTTAAAGCTTTCTGTCAATATGGGAATAGACTCAAGGATACAACATTCAATAATATGTGTTTGTTCTTCAAGCCATGCTGTTATTATTACTAACACAATAAGCATTTTTTGGATAAATGGTATACAGTTATAGAAAGATTAATTATTTATAATCGCACTATCTGGTGTCAATCAGATCAGAATGAGTTTTTCAAGTCTGGTTCCTTTCAAGATTTCTTCCTCATGATTTTCACCTTTGGCTTGCTCATTAGGGATAGATTTAAAATTTATATTGGAATATATATATATACTTCTCTAAATGACTTTCTTTCAATGTCCACTGTTAAAAGTGTTTTACAAATAAATTTGAATTAAAATTTTGTAATATTTTTATAGTTTAAAATGCTTATTTTGTTTTGCGTCCTTTTTTCTTACACTTCATTGTCTGAATTTATTAAATCCTCATCCTTATTTATTTAGTGTTGTCCTTTTTCAGTTCATTTATTTGGTTTTCATACTGTATTATGACTTTTATTATTTTAAGATATTTGTATATCATTTGTCTATTCCTGTTGTTAATAGTGGTTTATCTGTTTTGTTCAAATGTACTTCAACACTAAATGTGTATTTGTTTTCATATTCTAATCTTCTATCCTTCTTGTCCTGTTTGCTATATTTTTTCTACGTAAATATGTATTTACGTACAGTAGATGTACATTTTTTCTATGTAAAGATTATTCATGTGGATTTGAAACCTTTAATGGTTTTAATATTGTTATGTACTTATTATACAACACAAGCCTGCATTTTTTTTACATTGTGGATGAGTCACTGGCTGACTGATGAATAAGCAGACAGCAGGATTAAAGGACTTTTTGTTCAACTGTCAATGACAGCAAAGATGCATTAAAACTATCCATCTTTCAGACTGTCTGCATATTTTTCATCTTTTAAGTGTCTCAGCAGTTATGAACCAGTCTTACTGCATGGTCCTCAGTTTTGTGTAAATGTTGGTTGTGAGTTCTCTCATATTTCACTTCTTGTTTCACTTTAATAAGTTGTCATACATTTATGAGCAGCATGCAGCGATGCGTGTGCTAGGGAATGGTGTGTGTTGTGTTCAGGGTGTTCTGTGCAGACGCAGTGGGCCATACTGATGCATGGCGCTAAAACACAAAGCAGGTTTCTACGGGGATTAGGTGCAGAGTAAGGAAAGGATTAGGCCTATTGAATTATATGGTTATAAAGGAGCAGCACCTCTATTGTATTTAGGATACGGTATGCAGCTTGGCAAGATTGAGTGTCGTGTCACTTGTTTTTGAGGCTGGAGGGCACATGTTGGATTTATAAAACACCATACACATTCGAAATGGTGTAGAAATGCAAGTGTCAATACTTATCCAACACAATTGTTCAGTAACAGGGGCGGAAAATACTTGTACTTTGTTACCTAGGAGGCAGGAAGTGGGACTGCTGAGGGTGAAATGATAAAACAACTGCTATAATAATAATAATAATCGTAATAATAATAATAATATATTACATGATATGCAGGGTGCTTAAAATGCCAGTACCCTCAATGTAAAACGTCTATTTGTTTTTTTAACCTTTTTCTTACATTCAACATGAGCATTACTCTTTCCTAGTTCTAATGAAAATTCCACTGCCAATGTCACTGCATATGGTTTGGAGAACTTTCTGTTTTGTTTGGCTCTTGATTTGGCAAATCTCTGGCTTTTGGCTTCAGTCCCGTGTTGTTCCATGCTAAGCCCCATTTCGTGAGAAAGTAAGCAAATCAAAACTATCATGCCGGTGCATCAGCTCACACAGTGGGGCATCTACAGAGCAAAAACCAGCATGTGACAACTTCACACATTTTCAAACTGAGTCACACTGAGACAACTGTTGACATGGCTGGTTTCTTCAGACAGATTTTTTAAAGTGGCTTGTGCAGATATTCTGCGCCATCTATAAGGGGTGAAATTTCACACCTCTATGAACAGGTCTATTCAGATCCTCAGATTTTCATAGTTTCGGAAGCAGAACTGGTTGAGGTGGTTCCAAAAGTACTTTGGGACAGTGTGCTTGAGATGGTGAAAAATGATTTTTTTTGTCATTGTTACTGTTGAAAGAAAGAAAGAAAGAAAGAAAGAAAGAAAGAATTTACGATTCTGATGATTATGATGATTTACGATAATGTTTACCTAAGTTAAGATTATTCATAAACTAAAAGAGACAAAAGATTTCCTTTTGGTTACTGAGCTTAAGGTTAAGATTAATTTTAGATGTAGGCATAGCAAGAGTTCTTCACATGGATAGTAAGACAAGTGTGTGTGTGTGTGTGTGTGTGTGCGTGTGTGTGTGTGTGTGTGTGAGAGAGAGAGAGAGAGAGAGAGAGGGGTAAGTGAGGACATATTGACATATTTACAGTATCTAATGTGCAAAGGATCCTTTCTGATATACACAGTATCTGGTACTCTGTGTCTTTCACCTTTGAACGCAGCTCTTGCAACACACACACACACACACACTCATGCACACACTTCCAGGCTTTGGTCCAAGTCCTTTAAAGCCAAATGAATTTGCCTGTCCAAGATAAACTGCCTATCTCAGTGCTGTTTCATCACGTCTGGCAAGTGAAGACACAAGAGCTACACCTGTATCAACACAGCCTAGGAGGAATTCACGTTAACACGACTGGTCTTCTTCTAAAACTGAAACGTTTCTAAATCCTGTACGCAAGCAAAATTTAGTCCATCAGCTAAGCCCTGAGACGAGAATACCTAGTGTCATTTGCAATGCAAATAATCCTCATTTAAATCAGTATAAGGCTTGGGATTGGCCTCATCATACACATGTTTAGACAGAGTCAGCAAGAAGAGCATATGTCCCATTCACTTATGTGAAGATTTTAAAAGCTTGCTCAGATCTTCTAAGCCTGAATCTTTGTTAACCAGCGCTAAGTTTATACTCATCACTGTTTAGGGCTGAAGTGTGTGTGTGTGTTGTAAAATTAAGCTTGATATTCTGGTAAATTATATATGAACCAGCATTCCAGGTTTGCTATATGCCCTTGAGTTCTGTGTGAATGCTTATTCACAGATGCAATGAGTCACAGTGTCACATGTTACTAGAGCAAAGACTCCCTCTGGAGGACATATACTTCAACTGCAGCAGCCAGACAATGAATTCTGTACCCATTTGTATATCTATATATTACATAAGTACAAATAGTGTTTTAGTAATCTGATAATGTGTATTATTTTATGCTACTATAAATTAATATACACCACCAGTTAAAAGTTTGGACACACCTTCTCTTTCATAGGTTTTTCTTTTTTTCTTTACAAAAAACTGTAAAAATAAATAAATAAATAAATAAAACCCAAACAAAATATGTTTCATATTTTAGATTCTTCAAAGTCGCCACCATTTAGCTTGATGATATTGTGGGCATTATCTTACCCAGCT
>JAQQZR010000224.1:0-15981 GCA_030068235.1 Notoglanidium macrostoma | reverse complement strand
GTGTGTGTGTGTGTGTGTGTGTGTGTGTGTGTGTGTGTGTGTGTGTGTGTGTGTGTGTGTGTGTGTGTGTGTAGATTAGTTGCACCTGCATCCAATCACTAGTCATGTGACTCAGAGCCTGGAAGTGTGTCACCCATGTTGAATGAGTAAAAGTGCTCATGGGAAATGGAGTTCACAAGACCATGCTGTTCAGGTAGCAAGGGGCAAATCCATGACAAACCCCCAACAAGGTTGTTCTTTGGATGGCCAGGACCCACAGGCTTGGGCATGGCACTAGATACCACCATGTTGAACTTTGGCCTAGATAGTGGCACGGACTTGGACTTGCGCACAGACCTGGGCACGACCTCTGGCATGAATTTAAGCTGGAGTGCATGCATGGGCATAGACTCGGGTATGGACCCAGGCATGGAGTCAGGAATGGACTTTGGCTTTCTAAAGGGAAATATTTCTATAACTCCAGCTTTGACACACACTGTATGAGATGCTGTATTTTTTTAAATGTCTTGAACCACGTCTGGCCACCAATACATCTCTTTCAAAAGTTCATAAGTATCTATGACTAGGATCTGGGTGCCCAGTGGCTGACAAGATTGAGGGGGAATGTAAGCTCACTCTGGTGGACTTTCAGCTGAAACCAGATATGGTAAACTGTTTTTAAGTTCCCCATCAAATGGGCAAGCTACACTGCCTGTCCAAAAAAGGTAACACGCACTACTATTTTGTTGGACTGCCTTTAGCTTTCATTATGACATTCATTCGCTGTGGCATCATTTCAATGAGCTGCTGCAATGTCACAACATTCATTTCCATCCAGAGTCAATTTTCCACCAAGATCTTGTAGAGATGATGGGACAGTCGCAAATTCATCTCCAGCACATCCCAAAGATTCTCAGTGGGGTTAAGGTCTGAACTCTGTGGTGGCCAATCCGTGTGTGAAAATGATGTCTCATGCTCCCTGAACCACTCTTTCACAGTTTGAGCCTGATGAATCCTGGCGTAGTCATCTTGGAATATGCCCATGCCATCAGGTAAGAAGAAATTCACTGATGGAATAACCTGGTCATCCAGTATATTCAGGTAGTCAGTTGACCTCATTCTTTGGGCACATAACATTGCTGAAACTAGACCTGACCAACTGCAGCAACCCCAGATCATAGCACTGCCTCCACAGGCTTGTACTAGGCATGATGGCTGCATCACTTCATGCGCCTCTCTTCTTACCCTGATGCGCCCATCACTCTAGAACAGGGTAAATCTGGACTCATCAGACCACATGACCTTCTTCCATTGCTCCAATGAGAGGCTCTTACATACTTGCTTTGTTAAAGCCAGGTGGTGACCTTTTTTTTGGACAGAGAGTGTATGACACTAGTAAATAAGTCATTGTGTTGTAAAATGGAAACCAGATTGAAGGCAGTTATGCTATCTGGAACTGGACTGTGCTCTGCAAACAGGCTCCGTGCTATCTGGCACCAGAGCAGGCATGCTGACTTAAATCAGAACCAGAGAACGCGTGCTGCTGAGATCTAGAATAGGCTGTGTGACTGGAACTGGAACCAGAGCAGGCTGTGCGACTGGAACCAGAACTGGAGCAGGTTGTGCAACTTGAACTGGAGCCAGATCAGGCATGCTGTCTGGATCCGGAACCGGCTGTGCGAATGAACCATAACTGGAGCAGGCTGTGTGACTGGAACAGGAGCAGGCTCTGGCTCTGTAACTGTCTGCGAGGCTTGAACCAGCTGTGAAACTTGAACAGGCTTTGAAGTTGGAACTGGCTTGGAGATTTGCTCAGGCTGGACTGTCAGCACAGGTGTTGTTCCTGTACCATATGTCAACTCAGACTTGGGTTCAGGAGTAGACCTGGACTTAGATTCAGGCTTGGATATGGACTAGGACCCAGAAATGACATTGTCTTCAAAGTTTAAGGCATGAGCATTCTCACCTTCAGTCTCAGCTGAGTGCTCCAGAGTGAAGGTCTCCCTATTGGCCTCTGGAGGGAGCTCTGGAGTGGTTGCCACCTTTTCAGCTACTTGAGGAAGCGCTGCAGTGGTCGCCCCTTTCTTGACCACTGGAGGGAGCTCTGGAGTGTTTGCCTCCTTTATGGCCACCGGAGGGCACTCAGGAGCGCAGGCTACCCTGGTGGCATGTAGAGAGCGTTCATCAGTGCACTTGTTGCTGCAGGCCTCCATGTTGGCCTGCTGGGCAGCTCCTCTGGGCTCTCAGCCCTTCCCCCCAAAATTTGGGGGTGCTTCCTTCCTGATGGCCTGTAAAGCCACCTGAGCATGCAAACAGTTCAGTCTCACTTGCTGGATGCTCATTATGCACTTGGCAGTCCAGCTCGTCCCATGTCTGCTCAATGGGAGATAGATCTAGAGACTCGGGAGGCCAAGACATAATTCTCAAAATCTTTTGCTTTCATCCATAGGTGTCCAACGGTCAATTGTCCCACTGGCGTGCTGGCCCCGTGAGCTAGCAGACCATGCACCTCACCCACACCTTATCCTGAGGCTTGGGCTCTACAAGGCTTTGATAATACAGCATGCACAAAGACAAACCCATCAGTCTTCTCCATCATAGAGTGCCGGGGTGCTCATGTACCAATGCTGCAGAAACACTGTGAGCACTGCATGCATGAGGCCTTCCTCTTGTAATCCGGCTGCATCCATGGTCTGGTCAAGTATTCTGTCAGAACTGCAGGGTGTGGCTAGATGTATGTGTAGGTAGGTGGCAGCAGTAAAAGCAAACGTGTTTATTAAATCGTTTAAGGCAAAGGTATAGCCAGCAGGCAGGCTTCTAGTTCACAGACAGGCAAAGTTTTGGTTGATTCACAAACAGGTTATCAGAGGCAAGGCAAAGACTGACAAAGCAACCATGGTTGTACAAAAAGGCTTGGTAGTTGCAGACACAAAGGCAAACTAATGCTTCACAGAATCCCTGTGAAACTAAGTGTCCTTTTATAGTGTGTGTGTGTGTGTGTTTGTGTGGATTGGGTGCACCTGCATCCAGCCAGGAGTTACTGTGACTCAGAGCCCAGGAGAATGTCAGCCATGTTGGCTGAGTGCAACTGCTGATGGAAAGTGAAGATTACAAAGAGTAAGCTGTGCAGGCAGTGAGGTATGAGGGGCCGTTTAGGAAATAAATCAGACTTTTGTTACACTCACACATACATGAAATGCTCACATACACATATATATGAAACGCTCACACACACACATATGAAACGCTCACACACACATATATGAAATACATGCACACACACATGAAATGCTCATACAGACGCATGTGAAACAGTCTTGTGAGGATTTCATATGTGTGTGTGTGTGAGCGTTTAATATGTGTGTGTGTGAGCATTTCATATGTGTGTGTGTGAGCGTTTCATGTGTGTGTGTGTGTGAGCGTTTCATATATGTGTGTGTGAGCATGAGCATTTCATATGTGTGTGTGTGAGCGTTTCATATATGTTTGTGTGAGCATTTCATATATGTGTGTGTGTAACAAAAGTCTGATTTATTTCCTAAACGGCCCCTCATACTTTATCTTTGATGGTATCTGCATTCAAATTGGGTGAATGGTGTAGAAATTACAGCACCTTTATTGGGCCAAAAGTTATTTGGTAGTTGGTTGCTCAGTTGCACCATGGCCAGGTGGGTGTTATTCCATTTCTTTACTTCACTTACAACTAAGCAGACAAAAGGTCTAGAGTTCATTGTGGCATTTGCATTTGGAATCTGTTTCTGGTAACTCTCAAAGACCAAAGTGCTGTCATTGCCAGTGAAGCAAGCTATTATGCTGAAAAATCCAAATAAACCCATCAAATGGATAGCAAAAACAGCTATTTGATACATTCTTAAAGAAGGAACACAATGGCGAACTCAGGGCAAAAGGTACAAAAGACAATGGAAACTGATGGATGACAGTAGAAAAAAAACTGGAGAAGGAAAAACTCCTTCACAACAGTTGGCCAGATCAAGAGAAGACTTCACCAGCATAAATACATTAGAGTAATCACAAGCTATAAAATTCGTAGGACTAAAAACAAGAAGATCGGATTAGAGTTTGGGAAACATCTTAAAAAGGAAAAGAAAAGAAAAGAAAAGAAAAAAGCTTATTTAATTTGTGAACAACATCCTATGGACAGATAGTTGAATATATTTTGTGTATTAGTTTGTTGAATCGCTCATATAAAAGTGGTGTAATTCTACATTGTTACTTGATGTAAATATCCTTAAGTTAATTATTTAAATAAATACCCTTGAATTAATTCAATATAAATGTAATTTTACCTCTAATATACTGTGGCAGACAGCTAAAGAAATTTTGTTAATGCCCAAATATTTATGGTGAAGACTGTATATTTAGAATTTAAGCTTTAAGTTAAGGAAACAAAACAATGACAAAAGACTAAACTATTGGACCTCCCTTTCTTTTGTTTGGAAAAAAATAAATTTTGTATGCACCATGCACTTTATGCAGCCTCAGACACAAGCACTTCTACCTTAACTGCTTTTAAATTTTCCCCTTTCTGTTTGTATATCCTGCTTTGCACTCAAATTTGTTTTTATGCAACCTTGATGAAGAAGGTCTTGTTTTATAGACAATTTTATTACAATAGTAACTATTAGTAAATTTAAATACAGTTTAGCATTTTTACTTACATTTTCCCTTAACATTTTTATAAAGAATGGAAGGAAAGTAAATGTTTGAGATATTAATTGTTGCTTACTGCTTTACAGGAAAACCATTTGATAGTTCACAGCCATTAAATTATGCCACCTCAAATGTTATCTCAGCCATTGTGTATGGAAGCAGGTTTCAATACAGTGACCCTAAGTTCAAAGAAATGGTTAACTGGACCAACGAGAACATCAGGATTAGTGGATCACCTTCTATACAGGTACCATGCTCATTTAAACAATCAACATTATAAAAGTCAATTCATAGCTCAGATTTTTGTTTTATTCCAGAAGCATACATTCAGTACCCTCCACAATTATTGGCAACCCTTGTAAAGATTAGTGAAAAACTGGGTCATCATTGGATCATCTTCATGACCATGATCCAAAGCATATGTCTAAATCAACACAAAAATGGTTAACTGACTACAGAATCAAGCTTCTGCCATGGCCATCTCAGCCCCTTGATCTGAACCCCTTTGAAAACGTGTGGGGTAAGCTGCACAAGAGTGCACAAGACCTAGGACCCTGGATGATCTGGAGAGATTTCATAAAGAGGAATGGTTTCAGATGTACAGAGATAAGCTCTGTATTCTCCAACCTTTTCAAATGTTAGAATAAGACATAGTGCTGTTTTATTGGTAAAGGCAGGTTGTACAAAGTATTAAATGCAGGGTTTACAACTGTCTTTTTGAAAATAATTATTTTTTGATTAGGAATTTCTTTTTCTCTGAATAAATTTCTTTCAATTAGAGGTTGGACTTTTCTCTTTCCAGTGTGAGATGAAGCAACTTCACAAAAGGGTGGATTTTTCTAACCTTTTTTACTAAGCTGTACAAGGGGTGCCAATAAATGTGGAAGGCACTGTATGTGCTGTGATCCTAAATTAAATGTTTAATGTTTGAGGCATAAAGTAATTCTGAATATGAAGGTATGTATTTGTATCTACTTGTAGATCTATAATATGTTTCCCTGGCTTGGATGCTGGCTAAAGGACTTGAAGCTCATAAGGAAAAATCGTGAGCAACACTTAAAGCAAATAAAGAAGCTTGTGGAGAATTTGGAGAAAACACTAAATCCTGAGGAAACCAGAGGCTTGGTTGACTCTTTTCTTATACGCAAAATTAATGCAGAGGTATATCTTTCTTGTGACATATACAGAATCTTTGAATATGTAAAAACCTTTAAATTTTCTTTATTTCAGGGTGCAAGGATGAGAAACATATATATATACACACACTACAGGACAGAAGAAAAATAAATGATACACTGCTTTGTTAAACTTTTATTTATAAGAAAATATTTTAGAAATACTTTAAACAAATGTTATTGACTGGTGTTGAAGTGTAGTGTAACCATATAAATTGTAAGTGCAATTTAATGTATGCAAGTACCTAAGTACAAGTTTCATCAAAATAACTACCCCCTTGCCCTTATCACAGCATCACAACAGGCAGTGCATTAAACCTCTCACAAACTGATCTGGGTCAAGGTGGACAGGTGGCCCTTGTTTGGTTAAGTAAGACACAATCAAAAGCAGACAAGGGCCAATCAAGTTCTGACATTAGTAAATAGAATTCCAACACAACGTGAATGTCAATGCACTACAGACAGACCTGATATGTCTTCTTCAAAACCAATAGTTTCAGCCATGGTAGCTAAATAATGTCTTACTACAATCTGTAAAATAATGAAAACCAGTCAGTTACCTTTGTTTTAAGTATTTCTAATATGTTCTTGTAATAAAGTTTGACAAAACAGTGTATTGTTTATCATTTTTTCTCCTCAAAGTTGAATTTTGCAGTCTGAAATATACAGATGTAATAAAAAGGGAAAAACAAATAAATTTTCTGGAATTTAACTTTTACAGAAATTCATTAGATTGCTTTATAAAATAGCTTGTGCACACTTCTACATCACACAAATTGACACTTTTATATCGGACCCATATCGGGTCTTTTTTTAAAGCTGCATGAACCTGAGGGTGGTTTCCTGTTACGCCCCGAAAGTAAACTGCCCTGATGATGAGAAAAATGACTTCTGGGAGAAGCTGGATGTCCACCTGCACACCTTTGGCCCAGCAGAGCACGTTGTGATCAGCGGAGACCTCAACAGTCATGTTGGATCCTCAAGGAATGGGTACAAACCAGTTCCCTCGATTACCACCACGAGGTTGAAGAAGCTGTGCAGAAGATGAAGAATGGCAACACCACAGGACCAGATGACATCGCCACTTAAGCTTGGAACCTCCTGGGCCATCGAGGAGTGAAATTACTTGCTGCTCTTTTCAATTGGATCGTTGAAGAAGGTGCTGTGCTGAAGGCGTTTGATCGAGTCCCTCACCAGCTGATCTGGCATGCCGTACGAGCTTGCAATGTCCCCGTGGCCTACGTTCAGAAACTTCTCTACAGCAACATTAGCAGTGTCGTTCGGAGTCCTGTAGGCACGTCGCAACCCTTTCCCATCATTGTTGGAGTTCTCCAGAGACCAACTTTGCTAGCTCTTCATCCTGTGCATGGACGTGACAACTGCTGACCTGCAGCTGCCCCACCCATGGACCCTGCTCTATATGGATGATGTCGATCATTCAGACGAAGACCATAATGAATTGGAGGCCCAATCACAGCGCTGGGCAATGAGACTTGATGAAAACAGCCTGCGTCTCAATATCGACAAGACAGAGTATATGGAATTCGGGGAACAGACAGATGTTACCATCAGCGTCAATGGTGTCACACTGATAAAGACCACGCAGTTCAAGCATCTCAACTTGACCCTCAGTAGCGATGGCGATATCTACATCGCCGTGCCCGAGTCGATGCCACCAGGGCCAAGTTGCACCAGGTCACTGGCATCCTTTGTGACTGCCAAATACCTGTGTGCCGGAATGGAAGGTATATCTTCTAAGGAAAGCTCTACAAGACCATTGTGTGCCCGGTCGCTTTGTACAGATATGAGTGCTGGCCTATGATGTCGAAGCATGAACCTGCACTCCATGGCATGGAGATGTGAATGCTGCACAGGAGCCTGGGCCTGACCATGCAATGAATGAAGGTGTGTGAAGATGAGTGAGCGTGGTGCCGATCATCGACAAGATGAGGGAGGCGAGACTGCAGTGGACTCACTCGCTAAGATGGCCTACCATCTGTGTCCCCAAGGGAAGAGACCCCGAGGCAGGCCAAAGAAGTGGTGGATTGATCGAGAAAATCGCACCTTGTCTTGGTTTGCACTCAATCGCAACCTCGATTGCACAAGGATGTGCAGGGAAGTGGAATGGAGCGGGAGTAACATGAAGAAAGAAGAAGAAATAAAGAAAAGAATATCCATCTTTTATTTTTGCTCTAGTGCAGTAATATAAGTATGTGTGACAAAACAGAGTAAATGCAACCTCCTGTATTTTATATATAACATTGAGTTGATCAGTAAAACATTTACTGTAATTGGTAAAACTAATTAGATACAATGACTGACACACTGGCTAATGGTTAGATATGCTGTTTTTTTTGGACAGAAAGCTGGCGATAAAGATACTTTGTTTCATGAACAGAATCTGATTATAACAGTTGCCAACCTGTTTGCTGCTGGTACTGATACAACTAGCACAACACTGCGGTGGTGCCTTCTGCTTATGGCCAAGTATCCTCAGGTTCAGGGTAAGATTTCACATGAAGTATCAAATGCTTAAACTTGCACAAACATTGTTCACTGGATGACCAATGCAGGTAGATAACTATGCCAGAATGCTTGACCTGATTTGGATGCACAAATTTGTTTCTGTTTCTTTGTAGTGAAAGTTTTAAATGCTTCTGTTTTACTGTAAAGTTAAGTCTAAGTTTGTTCTTGGTTCTAGACCATGTCCAGGAAGAGATTGACAGAGTTATTGGTGGACGTCAGGCAGTGGTGGAGGACAGAAAGAATTTGCCTTATACAGATGCAGTGATCCATGAAACTCAGAGACTAGCTAACATAGTACCCATGAGTCTCCCCCACTCCACTAGTTGTGATGTTCAATTCCAAGGCTTCATCATCAAGAAGGTCAATTTGTGGTGTTAAGTAAAAATTATTGTTAATAATTTAAGTAGGGCCTACTGTTTTCTTTTAACAAGCTGTAATTAGTGCTACAACTATAGATCTCTATCATTATAAAATTACAGGCAGATGATTATAGATATTGACATGTAAAGCTCTTGATCTCTCCAGGGTACCTGCGTGTTTCCTCTCCTGACATCTGTGTTGAAGGATGAGAGTCAGTGGGAGAGCCCACAGACCTTTAACCCAGCACATTTCCTTGACGAGCAAGGCCGATTTTTTAAGAATGATGCGTTCATGCCATTTTCTGCAGGTAGTTTGAAATGCTTTTTTCTGTTGAATGTGGTGTGCTATAATTCAGTTGGTTTCAGAGTTATTTTCTCTCTTTTCAGGGCGCAGGGCATGTCTGGGTGAAAGTCTGGCCAGGATGGAGCTCTTCCTCTTCTTCACCTCCTTACTGCAGCATTTCCGCTTCACTCCTCCACCAGGGGTGTCCGAGGATCAGCTGGACCTCACTCCAGCTGTGGGCTTCACATTGAACCCCTCTCCCCACAAGCTGTGTGCAGTTAGCCGTGCATCACAAATATACTCTTAAGACCTAATTGATGTGTAGACTTTCAGCTTTAATTTAACGGGTTTAACAAAAAATATTGCATTAAACATTGAGGCATTACAGCCATTTAATTGATTAATTACAGCCATTTAATGTTTTCATAGAATTTCAGAACTCTGGAGATACATTCATATCTCAGCCTAACCCATAACCCTGACAGACTAATTTACATTCCTTACATCACTTACACTTGCATCAGTAAAACTCTGAAATGGAACATTTAACACCAACCACATAATCAAAAAGCCCTAGCAAATATTGTACTTCCTCAGATAACTGAAGTATCATGTCAAGAAACACCTGTTGGTCCACTTCTATAAAGCCATTAAAGAGGGCATCCTCACGTCATCCATCAATGCCTAATATAGGAGCACAGATAGTCATACCAATAGGAAACTGGAGCAGGTTGTCACTAAAGTCTACAACCTGATTGCTTGTGGTCTTCCCCAAGTCAACTCATTGAAAATAAAGTGCACCTTCACCTGGGGAGCTAAAATAACCAGTGACCCCTCCCACCCAGCCGACCACCTCTTCCAACTTCTTTCCTCTGGAAGGCACTACAGGTCCATATTAACCAAACCCACTCTACCCAAAAAGTACTCCTTTCCTAAAGCAGTATGCTTGTTTTTCTATTTTTCATTTCATACTGGAACTGAGGTACCATGCTATACCAAAACAATTGTTACAAACACTGTTGCTTGGCAACCCTAATCTAATCTATCTAATCTAATCTTTTGATCAAGTGATTGCAAATAAACTTTGATAGTTGTGTGACATCTGCTGCTATGCAGCCCCACCTTCTCCCAGTAACAAGCGCCGCTTCCCGTCATGAATCCCCGGGAACTACGTAGTGTTCCTTTATACTTTTAGTTAATATTTCATATGATTAAAGAAACCTTGTTAGACATTTGTGTTCAAATATATTTCTTGTTAGATACTTGTATACAAATATAAGTTCTTGCAAACTCAAAAAACAACTGTTAAAAACAGTTCAGTTAAAAAATCTCTAGTAGCGGACTTAAAGTACATGTTACACATTAGTAAGTGATATACATTGTGTAATTTATTGGGAACAAAATGATGTAAGAATGGTCAATAGAAACCGAAATCATTAACCCACTGAGGTCTGGACTCAAAATCACACCAAAATTCAAAGTAAAAACCTGAAATCACAGACTGATCCAACTTGTGTGAATTTCATCACTGTTATATGCAAGTGACTGTATTTGTGTCTATTCTGTGTTGTGTTTGTGTACAAGTATGCACTGAAAAGCATGATGTGAGTATGCTCCACTTTTGATCTGACCTATCAGCGTGCCGGGAATGTGGAGCTACGGAACTAAAAGGCGGCGGGAAAATTGATGAGAGGAGACTCTTTCAGCGAGGCACACCACCAGCTGCGCCTGATTCCAATTGTGCGTGTAGGGATTGTTTAAACCATGGCTTATGTCGTATTGTTGTAAGAGTTTATATATTCTCCCTTTTAGTTATGGACTGTATAGTTTCTCATTGCTACTACCTGAGACTGAATGTGTGCTTATGCAAATGAATGATTTCATGGGGGTGTATATTGCCAGGTTTGTGAGCTCTGTGGTTTGGACAGGGAAGAAGGGGCACACCTATATACATCAAGGACCTCTGTCTAGGTAACTAGGTAAGGGGTGGGCTCCAACCCATGTGCATTTTGTTTTGCTTAGGTAAGCCCAGAGTAGACAGGTTTTTAGTTAGTTTTTGTTTTAGTTAGATGCAACATGCTTATTATTTGTTTGTTTTTTGCTCATGGCCCTCAGCCCAGCCTCAGCTTCTATCCCTGGCCAAACATTTGTTTGTATGGTTTTTGTGGTTATTGTTTTGCTCTAATTGTGTGTGTGTGTGTGTGTAAAGGTTATGAGTGAAGAGGCCATGACCCACTTTAACTTGAGCTTTGGTGTTGAATAAAATAAATCTAGATGCGTTCCTCCGGTGTGGAGAATCTTTTCACTGATTGATTCAAACCTTTTTCTTTTACTCCATGTGCTGGCTACGAAAATGTTACTAGCCCTATTCTCCCTGGACCTAACCCTTGGGTCATAACGATCACAACAACTCAAGTGTGTATGGCACCCACGTGCCTGCACTCCTGACAATATCTGGGCATGCTCCTGATGAAACTACAGATGGTGTCCTGGGGGATGTCCTCACAGACCTGGAACAGGTATTCAGTGAGCCCCTAGACAGTCTGTGGTGCTACTTGGCATTGTCGGATGCATGATACATAATTTTCCAGAGGTTCTTGATTGGACTCAGGTTTTGGGAACATGAGGACCAGTCCCTGGCATCAATGCCGTCATCGTCCAGGAACTGCTTACACACTCTGGCAAAATGAAGCCAGGCATTGTAATGCACCAGGAGGAACCCAGGGCCCAGTGCACAAGAATAAGGTTTAACAATGGGTCTTAGGATTTCATCCCATTTCCTAACAGCAGTCAGAGTACCATTGGCTAGCACGTGGAGGTCTGTGTGACCAAGTATATGCCTTCCCACATCTTCACTGACCCACCCCAAGCCGGTCATGCTGGATAATGTACAGACAGCATAACATTTGCCATTTCATGTCTGTGACATGTGCTCAGTGAGAACATGCACTCATTCATTAAGAAAACAGGGCACCAATGGCAAACCTGCCAATTCTGTTCTCTGGCAAATGTCTATCAAGCTGCACAGTCCTGCACAGTCAGAAGCTGATACTGGTCTTGCTGCTGGGTTGTTTCCCTTCTACAGCCCTGGCAGCAAGGCATGACTTCTGATGTCTCCTCTATGCTCTTGAGACTGTGGTGGGAGACAAAGCAGTAGCAGTGTAGTTTGTATTAACAAAATGCAAAACTAGAGCAAAATCAGTCAGGAAGGATAGGAAGAGAGAAATGGTGTGTTGTCACCAACTGCAAAACCATTCCATTTTTGGAGGTTGTGATGCTGTTGCCACTCCTGTCCACCTGTTGTTGCTTTGGTCCTGTCCACCTGTTGGTTCATTTGCACCAATGCTGATGAAATTGATTCACAATCACTTACGCTTCCTAACTGGACAGATCGATATCCCAGAAGTTTATTTGACATGGTGTTTACTGTGATGATTAAGTGTACCTTTAATTTGTGTCATTGTTTCCTTACATTCTGAATCACCAGGTATGTTTCCTTCATAATTAGTGGGGACCATACATGAAAGTTAACGCAAGGATTCATAGTAACACTGCACTATTCAACAGCTCATAGGTAAATAAGCAGGAACAAACAAGTAGTTCTTTATCAACTAGAAATAATGTTATTAAATTAAACTGGATATCATGACAGGTCAGACTATCATGTAATTTATCTTGGGTCTTTCTGACAGAGAATTCTCCTTTTTTCCTTACAAAAATGAGCTGGATTATAGAGATCCTTATCCTCGTTGCTCATTGTGTCACTGTCCAAATACTTATAGGCCTGACTGTACATCCTCAGTGTGGATAGATATTGCCAGCCATTTTTTACTTGGTTTTCTCAGTTTCACAAGTTTGGATTTTGCCCAAGCATTGTTGTTTGCCAATCACCCGACTTTTTGTCTGTTTCTTGAGCACATTTTTTAATCATGTTTTGGATTTTTTTGCTTGGTATTCCTAATAAACTACATAATCCACATTTGCATCAATTCCATATGGTGGCTAAGAAGGGCAACTCAAATTTATATTTTAGAAATTAATGTTACAAAAGCTAAAACAAATTTACTACCTGTTTACCAGTTCCAAAACAAATTCACAAAAAAACAAAAACAAATTTACAATCTGTCAAATCAGAAAGGGTAGGTATCAAAGTAAGTGTACTGTACAAGTGTTCAAGGTCATACAATGAAGTCCTCTGATATATGCATTTTATTAGCCAGTCAATTACAATATCTTGTATAATCCAATGTTACATCAGTTCATGAATCAGCCATCCAAGATGGTGTCGTGATGAGTCCATGGCTTGCCAATATGTTCGTCGCAAGTGTGCTTTCTACTGCATTATGGGCTTTCTATGCAGCTTATAAAATAGGCGAGTGACCATAAGAGAGTAAGACACAAGCATGGAATGCATAGCGATAGAGATATGGTGTGACAGAGGTAGGATCACAATAGTTAATGTATACAACCCATGCCTCCAATTAGATGAAACAATGTTAGATGGACTTATGGAAAATGTAAGACTCCCAGTTATTGTGGTTGGAGATTTCTCACACAGCCAACTACGGGGAAGCAAAGTTAAAGATAATAATGGAACCGTTATGGAAAATTACATGGAGAAGTATGGATTGACTATTATAAATGATGGCAGACCAAGAATTCAGATAGGTAGTGGCACAGAGACATGTGTTGATCTAACAATAAGCTCAGCTGAATTAGCAAGTATTGGGTCATGGGACGTTTTCGATCAGAGCTCAATGGGAAGCGATCATTATCCCATAATAAGTCATTTTTGTAGGACTCCAAAAAGGGAGGAAAGTGGAGGTCCGAAACAACTTGATATTAACAAAGCCGATTGGGAACAATTTCAAAATAAATGCGCGGAATATATCCCCGATATGGTTGACAATGACAACATAGAACAGTGGAGCTCTTCCTTACGTAGAGCAATTTATTGTGCAGCTAGGAGTAGTATCTCTGTTAAAAAGCCACCCAAAAAGAAAAAGATGGTATCTTGGTGGAAAAAGGCCTGCACTGAAGCTATTGCAGCTAGAAACTGAGCATTCAGGAAGCTGAGGAAGTATCCATTAGAAATGTATGCAATTGAGTGTAAAAGACTAAGAGCTCGGAGAGTTATTAAAAGGACTAAAAAAGACAGCTGGCCTAAATTTTGAGAGACATTACAACCTGAAATGCCTATTACTAAAATTTGGGCAGTAGTGCATGGAATGGCAGGGGGTTACAGATCTCGGGCGCTGCCTGTGCTAATAGAAAATGGAGCTGAAGCATGTTAGCGAGGAGGATAAATCTAAAATGTTGGTACAAACGTTCCAGACTATACATAATTCAAATATTCAGAGGGGAAGCCATCTGAGTGGCACGATACTTAGTGAAGACAACACAGATCCAATAAATGTCTATTTCTCTATGGAGGAATTAAAACAGGCTTTAGAGTTATTATATTATTAGTATGTTATACTATGTTATTTAGAATTATAGATATAAATTGAAAGGACATGACCCAGGTTTTCCCACTAAGGATATCCTAGAGGAACATTGGGAATTTAGTGAGGTTAACAGAGTTAAAAGAGAAATTAGATTTATTAACACAAATGAAAAACATGAAAGGGAAATGGGAATCAATGGGATGTTGGTGGGAGCCCCCATTTGCTGGACAGCAGTGCATCCCTGGCTTTTTCCAGGGGCCAAGGTAGTCTTAAGAGTCATGGAGAGAATAACTGATGGAATAAACTTTAAAGGACTGGTAGAAAGAGAACTACAGCAACATTGGGGCTTCCACTTACAGATTTATACAGATGGTTCCAGAGACCCTATACGAGCCAGAGTTGGATTTAGCATGTGCATCCCCTCACTACAGATATGCCAGAGCAAGCGATTGAATGACTCAATTTCGGTGTTTACAGCAGAAATGGTGGGATTATTAAGGGCATAGGAAGGGACCGGAATGAGTAGGGTACTAGTGTGCTCGGACTCCGCTGCTGCTCTGCAGGCTGTGGTGGGGGATGCACGAGGACCAAATCCAATGTGATCTGAGAAATTTTTATGGTTCTATATAGGCTCAGTAAGCATGGATGTGAAGTGGGGTTTGTATGGGTTCCTGCCCACGTAGGAATAAAAGGAAACAAGTGGGCAGATAAGGCAGCAAAAGCAGCACTCAATAAAGAGTGTGTTGATGTGAATGTGCCCTTGAACAGAATGGAGAGGAGAAGCGGTGTGGCAGGATGGGTGGGTAAAACATGGAAAAGAACGTGGGAGGAAATGAGGAAAGGAAGGCACCTTTACAAAATTCAGCCAAATGTTAGGGGTGTAAAAAAAAAAGAACTTTGGGAATAGGGAGGTGGGGGTTAAACTAATTAGACTGAGGTTGGGACACTGTGGGCTTGAAAGCAGCATAATGTTATAAGGGAAACATAATGGGAAGTGCATAGAATGCGGGGTTGTGGAAACAGTCAAGCATATCCTCTTACACTGCAGGAAAAACACCCGGGAGAGGAAACAACCATACATTAATTTAGGTGAATCTGGAATGACCACATTTTCCATAGGAACGATTTTATGGCAAGACCCATTCGTGCAAAGTCAAGTCACAGTTTCGAAAATCCACGGGAATATACGAACGTATATGACTGAGCTGTAATTCCAACAACCGACGGTGAAAGACAGCAATACGCTGTTAAAGCGTCCAGCCTGCCGTGCAACAACGGACGAAGAAGAAGAAGAAGAAGAAGACAAAGACAGCGCGACAGATACCACTCTATTACCAAGTTGGCAACAAGGCAGCAACCATTGAAATCCCTTAGCAACCTTCTGTTTCGAACACAGCAAACATACCGTCCATTCCTTTTTGCTTGAAACTTTACACCATATGGGTTTTGGGAAAAACTTTTGCGATGTGATCAAAATGTTTTATACTAATATCTTTAGCTCTGTTTCCCTTAATCCTGGAATGACCCCGAGGTTTGAGGTG
>JAQQZR010000223.1:0-15984 GCA_030068235.1 Notoglanidium macrostoma | reverse complement strand
TTTTGGTTTCATCTGACCATATGACATTCTCCCAATCCTCTTCTGGATCATCCAAATGCTCTCTAGCAAACTTCAGATGGGCCTGCACATGTACTGGCTTAAGCAGGGGGACACGTCTGGCACTGCAGGATTCGAGTCCCCAAATAAATTCTTTAAAAATCAGACAATATGTATGTATATATATATGAGCAGGGGGACCTTGCAGCTGCTGCAAGATTTCAAACCATTATGGTATAGTGTGTTACCAATGGTGTTCTTGTTAAATGTGGTCCCAACTGCCTTCAGATCATTAGCAAGCGCCTCCCGTATAGTTTTGGGCTGATCCCTCACCTTCCTCACGATCATCCTCATCCCATGAGGCAAGATCTTGCATGGAGCTTCTGACTGGGGCGATTGATGGTCATTTTATATTTCTTCCATTTCCAAATAATCACACCAACAGTTGTCACCTTCTCCAAGGTTCTTGCTGATGATCTTGTAGCCCATTCCAGCCTTGTGCAGGTCTACAATCTTGTCTCTGGCATCCTTTGACAGCTCTTTGGTCTTGCCCATGGTGGTGGAGAGGTTGGAATAGAAGAAATTGACTCTGTGGACAGGTGTGTTTTATACACATAAGTTGAGATAAGGAGTATTTGTAATTGATTGATTGATTATCTTTGTGCCACATGGACGCACAGCCAGGCTGTGTGAGCCAGAATTCTGGGAGGGTTGTAGGGAATCAGACACTTATTTCTCTCAATGACATACAAATCAATTAATAACCTTTATGTAATGTGTGTTAAAGATGTTGATGATTATTTGAGTCCTTGAGTGGGAGGAAACTGGAGAACTTTGTTTCCTCAGGTTACTGTCTGTGAATGAACAAATTTGCATTTGCGTGTGTGTCTCTGTAATACATTGGAGTGGGTGAATTCTCTTGCCTTACTCTATTGCCAGGGTAGGCCTCAGATTCACTACTACACTGACTAAATGAGATTACTGAAGATAAATTAATTATTATTATTTGAGAGTGAGAGAAAGAGTAAGAAAGCACAGGAGTAAACAAGAAAATCAATGCACTCCACACGCAATCCCCTCCAAAAGTATTAGAACAGCAAGTTCCAATTCTTTTGTTTTTGCTATACATACAAGATGTTTGGGTTTGAGATCAGAAAATGAACAGGAAATGATCAGAATTTCAACTTTGTAACATCCTTTGTTACAACTTTCAACATGTTACATCCTGAAGTGAATTGCATATGTCTGTGTTTGAGTGCTTCTGCTGGATGTTAACAAATGTTTTATTTTGTTTACCTCTTCTTTTTGTTTTGATAATTAAAGGTGTTTTTTCCCCAAAATGTAAAGGATTTCTGTACAGTATTTCACTACCTTGCACATGTGAGGCAGGCACTGTCCTTGTATTTTATGGTTTTATACAAATAACTTTTTAAATGTTCATTTAATCAGTTATATCATTTTGATATAATTATTTGTTGTGTGTTTGTTGTCAGTGATAAACATTGGTGTCTAACCTTCTTCAGTGTTTTATCTCCTAGCAGCATCCGTGTGCAAATTGGCACAATTAATAAAAACATGGCATCCTTTCATGAAAGGTGGACAAAATACATACCTCCATTACTTCAAGATTCAAAATCCTTTGTCACATGCATAGTTATACAAGTACAAAACACAGTGAAATGTATCCTGAACCGCTTCTTTTGACTGTGTAAATATTATAAACATTTAATTAAAATGTAGATATTCCTTGTCAAATATTACTCCAATACACGTTAAAGTAGTTGGAGTACTTGCTTTTTAAAATACTTAATTATTCAAAAGTACTTTTTAAAGGTTTTCAGTGTTTAATGTTTTTAATGTTTTATTTTTAATGTCAACACATTGTGCCAATATGACCACCTGGTGGGCAAGTCCATAAAAGTCCATTAAGTCATTTTACCATAAAGTCATTTAACCAGCCATAGCATGTAAACTGCAACTACTACAAGCACAGTCAACTTTGTTTAAAATGTTTATCTGGAATTAAACAAATGTTTACAAACCTCAACATGCTTTCTCATGTTGGATGGTGAATTTTTTGTAGGTAGTGATGAAGTTTGTGCACTTAAAACAGAATAAATATTTAAAACATTTGGAATGTCTTTCTCCTGTGATGATCACAGTGTATGCCTGTTGCATTTTAGAAAAGGAAAGAAAATGTATCCACTGATTTCAAAGCTGTGTAACACTCAGCTTTCAAAGTAACATGTAACAGGAACCTTCATAGAAGTGTAGTCATAAGTACAGTATTTGTCTTTCAAATGTAGTTGAGTAAAAGTCATAAGTTTCTCAAGTACAGATACTCAAAATGTACTTAAACTGTCATTGTCCGTCTCTGGCTTTCATTAGATGTTAGTAAATCATCCTTATTGCTCAACATGATGCAGTATTTCCTCATAATGTGGAAGTGTATTTCATTGTTTTAAGCATTAATCATAAAAGTTATATGTTTGAGTTAAATTTAAAATAATTAAAATATTGTAGGACAAAGAAAGTGATGGAAATAGTTTGGTATACTAATCTTCTGGACATAAGGAAACTGGACTTTTTAGACATCAAGAAGTGGTATGATTTTCAAAGAATCATGCATACTTTTGTGCTTCTTAAGAGCTTGCCTGAATATCTCCATCATCTGAAAATTAAGACATGTCACAACACTTAAAATAAAGCCTGTACTTAGCTCTGGCTTAAGTGTGTGAAAGCTGTAAATTTTCTAATATCAAAACCTCATTAATAATTGAATTGCAGTGTAATCATTATTCATTATTCAAATTGGGATCAATTAATCTACATGATAGTACTTAAGAATAGAGAAATACAGACCGTGATATATTCAGACAGTACAATGTTCTGGTGACTACAAAGACGTCTGTCAGAAAAGTTTTGACCCTGGACTGCCGTATCCTCCTGCCTACTGTCATGGTTGTAACCAATGAATCTCACCCTCACCTCTCATTCTATCATATCAGCTCTAGTTTCTTTCTGTCTTCAACCACCCCACCTGTCCATGAAACATAGTAGTCACATGCTGTAAGTAGCAGCATGTGCTTGTTAGGAAACAGGTGGTGGATCATTTTAAATCCCATTCTTCCAGGTTGCTGTTTCTATCAGTAAAGACAGTCTCTAAACCTGCTCTAACCTTTGTGCCTCACAAAACATGTCATCTACAAAATCAGACCTTTTACAAATCACAGTTCATGGAGAGGAAGATCTTTAGAAAAACTGTTGATCATTGTTGAAAGTATTCCCCATGCTGTGTGCACATAATTAAAATAAAAATCAACTCCTTTTAGAATGACACAGTGAATGAGGAGTGTTGCTGGTGTTTGTCTGGATCCGATACATTCTTGAGGCTGTGGAGGGGGAAGTGGACACTTGGGATTCTGTCGTGCTTCACTGAGACACCATTTATGTTCTGTGTATTGTCAAATGCAGAGACATACTATATCAGGGGCTGAAATACAATTATAACATCTATGTGCAATTCAGAATCCTTCTCTTAAATACAGATTGGTTTAGATATAGGAAACACATGAGATGTAGCTAGCTTAATATGTTTTGCAGGAAACCAGTTTTAGTCTTCACTCCCCATTTAATAGTTGTCATGTAATAGGGGAGAACTAGCTAGTGGAAGGGAACTGGCATTGAATAAAATTAGAAGTTAAATGGGATAAAAAAAAATACTATAAGGGAGTTTCAAACACAAGGCTACAACAGGCATACTAATTGACATATAATTTATACTATATTTATGAGTATAGTAATACTCATAGCATTACTACAGCATTCTGTTTACACTACTCTGTTCACTGTTTTACATTAACGTTTACATTACTCTGGTCACTCTGTTAAATTACTCTGTTTGTTGTGCTAATATGGCACAATGCACTTTAACATTCCATTTGAACAAAGTACATACTGCTGCTAATCCTCAGATTTGATATTACATATTTTATCTCTACTCTTATCTTTATTTTTGTTGTGTTCAGAAAATTTCAGATTTTAATTAAAAATTTACTTATTGTTTATAATGTTTGCACAGTCAAAAGGAGCGGTTCAGGATACATTTCACTGTGTGTTGTACTTGTATGCCTATGCATGTGACAAATAAAGGCTCTTGAATCTTGAATTTATACAGTATTTACCCCCAAAGGTCATATATATATATATGGATCCCTAACCATTACACCAACAGTAAAACATAGAATAAACATAGAATTGTCCAAAATATCTTGGTATGCTGAAGCATTAAAATTTCCTTTCACTGGAACTAAGTGGCCTAGCCCAACCCCTGAAAAAACAATCCCTTACCATTATCCCTCCTCAAACTTTACATGGAGTTCCATCCCTAAAATCTGCTGGGCTGCCTTTACTATGTGGTACAGCTCCAGCCACTCAGTGGCTGTGCAGTGGGTATACCACACGGTGGCATAATTGGCAAAGATGCTCTCAATGGTGCTCCGATAGAAATTGACTTATTGTGTATGAGCTTGGCCTTGCCTTATGCAGCAGGTTGGTAATTTTATAGTCAGTCAGTGCCCCACATGCTGCGGGGGTTGTTGTTAAAGTGGTTCTCAATGTGCTTTTTGTAATCGCAAAGCAAATCTCCAATTCCCCACGCTTCACTGTAGGCTTATTTATCTCCTAACCTGAAAACTTCATCCCGCTCCTTGAGTAGTGCACCCAATATTGCTGTTTACTGTATCCATGGCTTTTGGTTAGAAAACACCTTCATGGTCTTTTATATTAATACATTCTCTGTGCAAAGTTACTCTGTTACTTTTATATACTCCAAGTCCAGGCAGTGTTTAAATTCAAATTTGAACCCATACACACTCATACATGGTACGACATGCAGTGCATTTCCTCTGCATTTAACCCATCCAAGCAGTGAACACACACACATACCCGGAACAGCGCCTGTGGAACAGTTGGGGTTAGGTGCCTTGCTCAAGGGCAATTCAGTCATGGATGCAGAGGGAAGGGAAAGTGATGTTCATTCATATTTTTCCTGCCGGTCCAGGGAATCAAACCAGCGACCTTTCGGTCCCAAACCCACTTCTCTAGCCTTTAGGCCACGGCTGGCCCATGGCTGTTTATCAGCCATATCCGCAGCTGTGCACTAGCTGTTGTTTACATAGATAGATTTACAGAGGTCTCTGTTATGATTGTCACAGTGTGGAGTTATTCTTAGTCTTTCCTCATCCATCTTGTTGGCAAGAGACCTGAAGTTGGTGAGGATCAGGCTGGGAAGCGCTGGTCTGTATGGGTTAGCTTTTAGCCTGGCACATATTCCATCATGTTTCCAGCATATTCCACATGTCTTACTTCTGTTTCCTATCCCTGTTTGTGTCTGTCTGTACTGCTTCACCAGTAGGGGTGAAGGGGTGTACTTGCTCTGCAGCAAGTTTTAGGTAGGTGGTACATGTCAAAGTAACAGCTACATGTATACCAGGACCCATGGTTTCCCAGCAGAACCTTGCATAGATTATTACACTGCATCTGGCATCTTGTCTTCTTCCCATAGTGCATCCTGGTTCCATCTCTTCTCCAGATAAGTGGCTATTTATGTGGATAAACTCACCCGGCCATCAATATGATGTAACAGAAAATGTGCGGCTATGCAGTAAGCTGAGATGCAATGTATGTTCTGACACCTTTCTATCATAGCCAGCATGAACTTTAAAAGCAATTTGTTCTACAGTATCTCTTAGGTGGAATTGGACCAGACAGTTTAGGCTTTGCTCCCCATGCACATCAGTGAACAATAGGCCTGTTACCGGTTCACCAGTTGTCCTTCCATGGACCACTTTTGGTAGGTACTAGATGCGTGCTGGGAACACCCCATCGGCCATCACAATTTTGGCCCACCACAAAGTCACTCAGCTTGGCCATTTATCCTGTTTCCAACACATCAATTTTGAGAAATGGTTGACCATTCAGTTTCCTTTTCAACCTCAGTTGGGTTAAGGTCTGGTAATTGAGTTTGCCAGTCTAAAACTTTCCAATGTATTCCCCTGATGAAGTCCTTTGTTGTGCTGTGTTGATTTGGGTCATTGTCTTGCTGCATGTTGTTGATGTAGTTTCTTCCATTTTGATTAAATGCATTTCTCTGTAAGATGATAGAATGTTTCTGTAGACATTTGAAATCATTTTTCTGCTTCCACCATCAATAAATTATATATCATCAATAAATATTAATGAGCCTGTTCCAGACGCAGTCATGGCACTTCCTCTTCTGTGCTTGACCACAGAGCTCATATGTTTTGGATCACAAGTGAATTTCAAGTATTTCTGCACACTGTTTCATGACTGTGTTAGAGGTTAATATCGGTTCCAGATATTTTGTGGCTGATTTATGTATTTCGTGGCAAATTTCAATATGGCCTTCTGATTCATACTGTTAATGAGTTGTTTACATTTTGTAGTATGGAGTCTATAATTCTGCTCTCAAAGATTTCTTCGAATAGTGGATGGTGATACCTTCACCCCTGCCTTGTGGAGATTGTTGTTGATGTTAATGACTGTTTTTTTTTTCCTTCACAGCTCTCACAATGTTTCTGCAATAAACTGCTGTTGTTTTCCTTGTCTGACATGTTCAATGTCTAGTTATTAGTACACCAGTGGTTCCTTTGTAGTTCAAGATATTGCAAATTGTTTTATTGACTATGCCCTATGCTTGTCCAATGGCTGTGACTGATTTTCCTGCTTTTCTCAGCTTAAAAAAAACTTGCTTTTGTTCCATTGATCATTGGTCTTCATGCTGGTTTATATCCTTTTTAACAACACATGCAGCCTTCAGAGGAAAGCCGCATGGATCAAACCAAGAGTACACATTCTGAGCTATTAGTTTTCTAAATAATCAATCTAATAGTGCACACCTGGGTGCTCTATTATTTTTGACCACTTAAATAAGTGGGTTAAAACAAAATATGCCACATTTTAAGTTGTCACAATTGCTCTTCAGAATCCATCTGTTCCAAGATTGCAGCTTCCATTTCTACCCAAAAAGGCTTCAGAAACATTCATATACATCAGATATTAAATACCTTGTGCCTTGAAAGTTCACATGCTATTAGCATTGATCATAAAGCTACACCCCGCTATATCAAAAGCTCTATCCTGATACTGTCAGATGTCATACATTAGATATGCAGTAAATTAAGCATTATAACTTGCCCTGTAGGTTCATGATGAAGAGACTCATGACTTTTTGCAGAATAATAAAGAGATCTATTAACATTAAAGAGATACTAATTTCCTGACCCAGCCTGAAAAATGCCTAGTCAACATCAGCACAGTGTGCACAAATTAAGTCACAGTTTTTTTGCAAATTTTAGCTTGTTTGCTGCTTGGGGAGAGTTAAGCATAATATTGTTTTGGGCCACAATTAATGCATATTTGCTGATGTATTTAGTGTATTATGCTACCCACCAAAACAATACCCAAAAAAGTAGTTTATGCTGATCATGGATGAAAAGTTGCTTGAAGGGAACTTGAGCTGAATCTGTTTTTCACATGGCAAGAACATTTACATTAAATAAATTTTCATGAAGGGGAAGTGTTTTCTTACAAAACTGAGGGGTTTAGATCACACTCAAAGATACTGTAAGATATCTTGCAGGTGATCAGAAAAACATTGTTGTGCTGATGTCTTTCTAGGTGAAAAAGGAGGTTGCTATGACACCTTTTAGACATAAAATGTGCATGAGTATGCTTTGTATGTTTTTGTGCATTCTGGGAGTGTTGTAGTGAATGTGAAATTGTCTTTAGAATCTATAATTTTATCATCATTATTACATATCATATTTGATATTGATAAATTTGTGACCAGATGTATGCTGTTTTGTTTTGGAATTATTTTGTCTAGCTTCAGTATGTCCAATTTTGTTTCTGAATTATGTTATTATTTCCCGGCTAATGGCTTGTGACATGCTTAGCTTTGAACTCATGAAAACGGCAGTGGTCACTGGAGACAAACTTGTATTTGTTCAATTTTCAGGCAACTGCAAAAGTGTGCACTATAAGGGGAATAGGCTGCTGCATGAGATAATGTGCAACTTTGAAGTCATCAATGAGTGTTAACACGAATCTACGTGCCCTCCAGTGGCAATTCAGTCAAATAAAATCTCAAATTTGTCTTCCAACAAAAGTAAAAGTATTTTTCCCAATCATATTTATTAGCATATATAGCATTTATCATTAATTTATTTTTAGTAGTGGTAATTAATCACAGTTCAGTTGGTGTTGGTTTAATTCCTAACAACATCGGTTTTTTTTCTATCCTCTCTGCTACTATAGCAAACCCTTCCTCCTGCTATGAATGCCTGTTTCAAAGAGAGACAGACAGACACATAAGCGTGAGAGAAGTCACAAACTGACAATTACAAATCACATGCTTGATAGCTGGCAGAAGGTGTAGACAGGTCTCACAGGTGTTTGTGTTTTGTGAGATGCACTGTGGATGTGACATGAATGTGAATAGGTAATCCAGATTTGCTTGTCTTAACCTGACCTCCCTTGGAGGAGGTCCCTTGGAGGATTTTCGTTGTTTTTGTTTTGTTTTAATCTTTCTTTGTTGTTGTTGTTGTTGTTGTTGTTTTAATTAATCTTTCTGTCAAATTAATTATCAGGATCTAATTCCTTTCTCCCCCACCATTCTCAGTCATTGTTTTTTCTTATCCATTTATATTTACTCTTTATGGTATTTGAATATTTTCATTGCATAAATAAGGATTACAAGGTTCTGCTTGGATGACCCATTTTAAAACAATGTATATCCTATATAGAGAATTCCAACCTCAATACCCTTGAAATAATCCTTGAGTAAATAAAAACCTGTAATCATGGCAGACCTGAAAAGGGACTTTAAAATAATAAATAACTTTAATAAAAAATTAACCAGTATGAGTAATCATATTCATATTGTTGTGGCTTTACATTGTTTTCACAGTACCATTCATGCAAAATGCACTATCCACAGCCTCCTGTGACACAGATGTGATGTTGGATTCCATTCATGTTCTGCCTATCTTTTGGCATTAAGGTTATGAATTAGATCTTTTAGCAGCATACAAGTACAAAGCCAACAACATGCAAAACAGCAAGTCACATTAAGTGTAAAGTGCAAAGAGACAGTGGTTTAGGGCAGCAGTAAAGTGCAAGTAACATGTGCAAAAGGCATGTTATCAACAGTGCAAATGGAATATAAGGCAAGAAAAGAGTACAAATGGCATGATGTGTGTAAATGAGTCTAGAAACATGGATTGTAGTAATTAAGACAGTACAGTGCTGTGAACAAAGGTGCAAAGTGGAATGGAGGTAGTATTGTGCAAACTGTTTAAGGTTAGTCTATCCACAGAAGTAGGAGGTGTGTGTTCAGTATGTGAAAACTGCTGGTATGCCAGCTAGATGTCTGCGATGAACAGTTTTCACTACCTGTTGGAGAGCCTTCCAGTGGGAGACTGAATAGCTGCCATACCATACTGAGATGCAGTTTGTCAGTATGCTTATGAAGGTACAGGTCTTTCCAAGTGAGGTCCTTCAGAGGCTAGACAAGTCCCCTTTCTAGCCTTCTGAGAAAACGTAATGGAACAGTCTAGCAAATGTGGAGGTGTGCATCTTCTTTCGTTGAGTTTATTGGCAGCTTGCAATCTTAGTTCAGTACTGCAATCTGCAGAACTGATGTGTAAATACGTTTGGGAATATGACTGCTTTAAATAAAAAAAAGAAAATCTGAGAGGTGTTGACATGAAATGACCAATTTGCAAGACCATTCATAAAGTCCAAGTCATTCATAAAATTGCTCAAAGTCAGTCATAAAAATGTCAAAACTGGTTTCGTCGTGGATTCTGTTCTAGGTGCTAATCTCAGCAAGCTATAAAATGTCAACCCACATTTTGTCACTTTAGCTAGAGCCTCCCTTTTTTCTGCATATTACCTGCATTCCAAAAGCATGCATTCCATGAGAACCATGCCCCAAAATCAATGTAATCAATGACCATTCAATTTAAGCAATTCAATTTACATAGGTAAATATACATAGCGTAGTCTCACAGTTTTAATAGCTTTTTTGTTTTTAATGTATAGCTTCATTTCTTTCTTGAAAACATGAAAATGAGGTTTTACTTTAGCAAATTAACATTTATGAATGAAAAACTTACATGAAACTTGAAAACCTTGAATGAAAAACTAAAACGATTTCCTCTTTCTGACTCCCAGGTGTACATCATTGCAAAGGTCTTGCTTTGTACGTACACATAGGATTGTGGGTGATTTAAGAATGCAGAGGATTCACACAAGGATTTCAACCTTCTCTATAAAATGGTCTCTGGCCTTGGTAGAATTTGAAGTATCTGAGACATAAGAACAGACCTTTTGCAGGATTTGAAATGCAGCCTTTAAAGGAACCTTCCTTGACATTGTGAAACATCTTTAGTCTCCTCAGTAAGTTAAGACTTACGACACGTAAAGTCTTGATCAGGGTGGAGGTGGAATCTGCCTTCTTCCACGGTCATGGGTATTGACAGGTAGTAATGAGGTTATTAAAACTTAGCATAAGATCCCTGTAGTTCATCTGTAATACCATCTGCTTGGAAAAGAAACAATAAGCAAAATAAACCTTCAAGCAGTGATGTGCACCTGTCAGCAATCATATATGTATCATCCTATTGCAGAATATTTTCCCTGACCACTATCTCATAAAATTCTCCTTTTTTCAGTGTCTGCTCAGATCCTCAAAGCCACTTTGGACTCAATGGAGCATCAGATACAGAGGCTGGAGAATGACATCCAGAACTTCCCCAAGACAGATGACAAACAGGATAAGTTTGTGGAAAAAATGTCCATATCCTTTTCATGTTTTTTTTTGTTGTATACTGAAGTGCACAAGACCATGCTAGTTAGCTTAGTTGCCATGTTAGTTAGCTTACTTTTTTGTGTGGAAAGGGACTGGATGGGAGGGTTTCACAAACTGAGTTGAGCTCATCTATGGAGTATGTAATTAACCACCGGCCCTTCTTTTCAAATCTGAGCCATCAACCCTCAAGGCTCTACTCCCATTTTTATTGCCAGTGTAATTTAAGCTGGTGCCACCACACTTAATCTTCTAAATCACTAATCAGTACTATTTTGATTTGTACATTTTAAAAACCTAAGAATGTGATCAGGCAGATACAGAAGGTACTCCTGCTGAGTCTGTGCATTTCCAAGGTAGAATTTCACCATGAACTGAGTATTGTATTGATTACTTTGGCCCAGGGAACATTTGAACTTGAGTGAGGGGAAATAGAGAGCATCAGATACTGCAGCACTGTCTGGACTTCATAGATTTTGGGAGGATTTTAAAAGTCAAGTGAGCCTGAGAAGTGAATTTCTCTGTGGCACCTTGCACTGTTACACCAAATCTGTCACTAGAGGCATCCCAGAGAGTACACAGAGACATAGCCATGCATGCCAATTGGATAATAGTGGGCAAATTTAGGGAAGATTAAATGTTGAAATTCTGCCCTTATGCACCAGTCTTACTTTTATTTTTTAAATCCCCATCCATATTGTAACTCATCTAAAGGAGTCTAAAGGTCTGTTCCATTTGGCTATTTTGGAGACCGTGAGCTAGATTAGATGAGGAAGTGATTAATTTTCTGGAAGGGACACATGAGGGCACATTTGCCAGAAGAACAAGTTTTTTTGCTGTTTTGCAGGACTCATCTGAACATAATACTTTAACAGAAAATATATATACACCATATATTTACAAGTTGAATAGTTGTATTTGATAAAATGTTACTATGGATGAGTATCTTAATTATTGACACATATTTCAAGAAATATTTTTAAGTGTGATAATTGGATGGAATTATTAGTAATATTTGATGAAATTCAAGGTGTGAGTCTATGCATGTAGGCACCTCCATCAGTTGTATTTACAGACTGAGCTGCATTCACATTACAATAGGATGCACTGAAACTTTGTCATTTAATTGTATTTTAAATTTCACACGTACCGTTTTTTGTTTTACTCCTTATGCTTATGCTAAAGAGATGCCACACAGTGTGGTTGTGAGGAAAATTGTTTTACACACAAAGCATTTTTAGGGTTGTTTAGAGTTGTCATGCATTACCTACATTCTGCCAAGAATTCACAGCAACCTACAAATATGGCTGCTTAGGACACCAACTCCCAGCACATTGACTCACTCTTTCGTTCTCCTTCACCTGACTTTTGATTTAACAGACTTGTTCTTCATTTGACAGTATTTAATGACACTCACTTATTATTTCTAATATATATAATATATAAATTAAGTCTCCATATATGGTGTTGTCGGACCTTACCAAGCCTTTGGTTTATTGTTGTTGTTCCAGTTAAGACCTTGTTTTGTAACTGACTCTTAATTTTTGCATTTTGTCCTTGATATGACCTGTTTGCACATCGCTTGACCCATTCCTGGTTTTTGACTCTGCCTTTTTGTCTGCATTTAGAATTTGTATGCCTGCTTGTTTGAATAAACTACTCCTTTTACATCCACTTGCCACCTGCTCATGTGACAGATTATGTCACCCTGATCTCATGGATGTAGCAGAGGAGGAAGGCCAGCTTTCTGCCAAAGCAACCTAAGGGCAATTTCTGGGTGAACAACAGCAGTGTTTGGGTGAACTTGATGCATGCTTTACCCAGCTCACAACCACCATTTCACAGACTCTAATAAGTCTAATCTGCCCCCATCAACTTTATCATCTCTCTCATCACTCTAGCCCAGATAAGTTTGCAGGCAACCTCTCAGGTTTTGTAGAGCCTTAGAGAACTGTTCTGAGGGTAAAGTGGTCAGAAAGCAACTACTGGCTGTGACCCAGGGGGGCCAGTATATGCTGCAGTATATGCCCTTGAGTTCTGCACTCTCACTGTTGGAAAGGGGGTGGAATGAACCAACTTTGAAAACTGCTTTTCATTGAGGCCTGAAAACAGAGGTGCTCACAGAACTGTCCTGTCATAATGATCATATCACCCATGTTTTCCTCATCAACCTGAGAATTCATCAATTCATAATCTGCCCAAGAACGAACCTGCACACCAAGGTCCATAGTCATGAGTCCCACAGATGGCCCATGCAAATCTAAGCCCAAATCAAATCAAAAAGCAAATCTACCACACAAAGTTGAACTTCACCAAATGTGCAAAATGATGTAGAGAAAGACTGTGCATCTTCTATGGAGATCCAAGTCACATGTTTCATTGGTGTTCTACTTGACAGGAGGGTACTAGTCCACAATCAGAGACTTAGAGAACTTCTACGCCATCAAGTAACCCCTCGGGGAGTCCATCTAAACTTTTATCTCACTAATATTGTAAGCTTGAAGTTCAGATAAGGCACTCAGAAAATGCCTTTCTCTCAGCCCTGACAGACTGATTGGAGCCGCAAGGCACTTCAGCAATCATGACACAGTGCAGAGTCTCCAGTTACCCACGCATCCTCTAAAGCATTCACTCAAGATCAAAACTATTGATGGAAGTCTCATAAGGAATATTACCATAATGCTATGCACTAAACCTCTCATGCTCCAAGTCAGTGCTCTCCACTATGAGTCCATCACATTCCTGGTCATGATAATCATGGCCTGGTTATGGCCACCCAGCCTGTAATCTCAGGGTTTCTGTGCATGCAGCAACATGGTCCTCAAATCTCTTGACAAGAAAAATAAATCACCAGGTGGTCCAAGTCCTGTGTACGTCACTGTCTGCGAATCCCCTGCACTACCATAGCATCCACCATCATCGAAAAGCCTGACACCCTTGCCTCCATAGTAATCTGCAAGGTGTATTGAGAGTTTGCTGAAATTTTCATCAAAGCCAAGGCTAGTGGCTTAGCGCTTCAAGACCCTATAACCACATAGACCACATCTATCCCATCTCACTTGTGACATCTGGGTGTGTCAGACCTTGTGCCGACTACAGAGGTTTCAAATCACAGTCAAGTATCTATATACTCTGTCATTAGTTCCATCAGCCCTAAAACAATTACATTTAGCTAAAGACATCACAGAACTGGATCTACGCAGTACTTACAATCGGGTGCACATTCATTAGGGCAATGAATGGAGAACGGTCTTTAACACCACCTCTGGTCACTTTGAGTACTACATCATGTAGTATCGGCTCTCTTGCACTCCCGGTGTTTTCTATTGCTTAATCAATGACGTTATAAGAGACATGCTTGGGAAAAAACAGATGACGCCTCAGAATCAGCTGTGGGAGACGTGTTATCCCAGCATTTTGGCAAAAGATCCAAGCTCCAACCCATCCCTTTCACTTACAAAAATTAAACTCTACTGAACAAAATTACAGTGGCTTTAAAAAGTGTACACACTCTTGTTAAAATGCCAGGTTTTGTGATGAGACCACAATAAATCATATAAAAACTTTTTCCACCTTTAATGTGACCTGTACAATTCAATTGAAAAATAAACAAATCTGTTAAGGGAAAAATATAAAAAATTAAAAACGTACAATAAGCCGTTTGCATAAGTGTGCACACCCTTAAACTAATACTTGTTGAAGCACCTTTTCATTCAATTACAGCATTCACGCTTCTTGAGTACACACCTGCCATCAATTAAAGAGACTCTGATTAACTCCAAATAAAGTTCTTTGTACAAGAATAACTTGTACACTTTGTACAAAATATGGGACAACAGTGACATTGCCAAGAACTTGATGTTCCTCCAAAACTCATGAAAAGACAAGAAAAAAGAAAACTACTCTGGGAGTCTGCCAAGAGATCTACAGCAACACTGAAGGAACTGCAGGAATTTCTGGCAAGTACTGGTTGAGTACTACATGTAACAACAATCTCCCATATTCTCCATATGTCTTTTTTGCAAAAGAAAAAGTCTCCTAAAAAAGCATGTGGGAAAATGTGTTATGGTCTGATGAGACCAAGGTTTAACTTTTTGACCACAATTCCAAAAGGTACGTTTGGTGCAAAAACACTTCATATCACCAAAAGAACACTACAGCTGGACGTGGGGCTTTAGTCAAGGTGGAGGGAATTATGAACAATTCCAAATACCAGTCACTTTTGGCCCAAAATCTTCAGGCATCTGCTAGAATGCTGAAGATGAAGACCAATTTCACCTTTCATCATGACAATGACCCTAATCATATATCCAAATCAACAAAAGACTGGCTTCTCCAGAAGAAAATTTAAGTTTTGGAATGGCAGAGCCAGAGCCCAGACCTAAATCCAATAGAGAATCTGTGGGTTAGCAGTTCGGATAGCTTTGGAGGGGTGGTGTCATTGGCTAGGGAGCAGCTCATTCATTAATTTTCACAGATCATAAGAACCTTGAGTACCATAAAACAGCTAAATGTTTGAATCCATGCCAAGCCAATTTGTCACTTTTTTCCACCAGGTTTAAAGCTTTTTTATAGACCAGGTTCCAAGAATATCAAGGAAGACTCCCTGTTATGCATTCTCTCATACCTTGAAAGAACCCATCTTACCTTCTGTCTGCTTCCTGAATGTACTCACTGGGGAAATCAATCAAGAAATCTCTAAAACACTCCCGTATCATGTTCGCAGTACATGTCTTTCTGATCTCACCTATGTGCCCTCAAGACTCAGAACCAGAAGGCACACAGAACCAGCATACTTCTCATCCAGTATGTAGCGCACTTACCATCTATTCAGAGCCAAGTACTGGTGGCCTAATATGGTAACTTGTATCAGCTGATTAATTTCTTGCTGTACTGTGTGTGCCCAATTTAAGGTTCCTTGCACCCGGTCAGCTGGGAAGTGCATGCCTCTGCCCATGCCACAATGACCTTGGTATAGACTCTATCACTGACCCCTCTGACTTCCAAGGAAACACCGTAATCATAGACAGATAGGTAGTAATATACAAATTTTCCAAGTCCCTAATGCCTCATCCCTTTGCTTGGGTTTTCCA
>JAQQZR010000222.1:0-15986 GCA_030068235.1 Notoglanidium macrostoma | reverse complement strand
GAACACGTGTGCCTTGTTAATATGGATTACTATAGCTGTTCTATAGGGCTGTTTACTGTATTTTTATCATTTACTATATGTGTGTCTGCTTTGCAAGCAACACCCTCCCCATAGCTCAATGTGTGTGTATGTGTGTATGAGACTGCAGCTAGAGTGCTTAGAGCAGTGCCTTAATTATAACCAAATTTTGTTAAATGATAAAGCTAATGGTAATATGATATACTGAGAAAGAAGTGAAAAGGACCTGAAAGCAAGGAATGTAATACACTGTGAGTGCATGGGGTGTGTGAGGGCAGCTTTGTTCCACCTGAAAGTCATATAAGCTGTATCATGTAAGGCTATAATTATAACCTATTTAAGATCTAGAAGCCCCAACTCCAAATTAACAAGTGAGGCATAATTCTTGGAAAATGACTGTGGCGGAGCATGGTCTTCTGCAGACATCTCATGCCCTTGTAAGGTTAGAAGATTATTGTGATGGCAGGACATGATGTGATCTAAAAAAAGATGCATATGTATGTATCAGAAATTTAAGGTTAATGTATGCATGAGACGGCTATAAAAACAACCGGAAACTCAGACCACGGGGCCATTTTTCTCTCCTGTCCTGTTTGGTTGTAACTGTACTTTCTTGATCTAATTAAACATTTTATCACTTTGACTTTTTGACTCTTGGTACCTTATTTGCTTTTATAATTTGGGTATTAATTTGCCATGACACCAGCTACAGCGGATAGTGAGAACAGCTGAGAAGTCTCTCTTCCCTCCATCACAGACATTCACCACACACGCTGCGTCCGCAAAGCCACCAGCATTGTGGATGAGCCCACACACCCCTCACACACACTCTTCACCGAGTAAAGAGGTGTTCACAGAGGTACTGAAGCATTCGGTGATATGTACATTCAGCTACACAATGAGTACATATAACTGTCTCTGCAATTTTTGTAACTACAGCTTGGATTAAGCACTGCACTGTCTGCAGTGTCTGCAATGTTTGCACACGTGCACTTTGTGTTGTCTTCTCTTGCACTTTTGTAATTCTGTGTTGTCCTATATGTAGCACCTTGCTCCTGGAGGAACGATGTCTCGTTTCACTGTGTACTGTGTCATCTGTATATGGCTGGCATGACAATAAAAGCCACTTGAGTTAATAAACCAGCTATTTAAAAAATTAAGAATTGTTTTTAAATAGTATATTAAGGTTATTCCAGTTGAAATACCTAGAGAGAATTTGTGTTTGGAGATTTTTACGGTTTTATGATTTTTATGCCTGTTTTAGGGGTAATTTATCAATGTTGCAATTGTATATGAAGCTTCAGAAAACTTCACATCAATCACAGTGGGTACTTGTGACAAGTCCTTTTAATGTGCAGTGTTATCAGCTATTTGGCTGATGATACTTCCGGCTGTTAACATGGGTTCTCTCACGGGGTGTGTCTGGGTATACAGTGGGTGTGTCTTGTCAGCTGTGAGACTGCAGATCGGCCCTTCTATCAACTGAGGCTTCTTTCATAAATGTTAGACGTCTCAGAACAAAAGAACTTCTCCACACCATTGATTATAAGAATTAATTTCTTATATTACTTTCTTAAGAACAATCTGTTTTTCAAACAGTTTATAGTCTGATTATGTGGATTGTCTGCTGTACAAGTCCCTGTGTATGAGCTATAAGGGATCATGTACAGCAAGCTGGTCATTACTGAGAAATAAACCCAGGAACTGGAGAGTCAAGTTGTTGTGTGCATGTGTTCAGCTTGTACGCATGACATGTCCAAGCAGGTTTCGCTGCAGGGATTAGATGTGGGTGGAGAGAGATGCCACGCACTTATCATATACGGGAGTTTGGTTATGGTTACGGGTAGCAGCTGGGTTCGGGTGAATCCTATAGTTGTATATCAAACCCCGCCTTCCCGCGGCCCTCAGCGAAAGGCCTCTCGACACGTTGAAAAATCAAGTATACTTAGGAAACACCCATGGGCATGGCCGCAAAAATACACTCAGGCTCTTAACATGCAGGTTCTTTAAACCTTAAAATCGCCTCTTTGTTGATGCTACTTCACAAATTAAAAGTATTTTAGGCACCTAAAGACAAAGTCAAATGCCTTCAGGGGCATTCCCAGTCATCATACATGCCTGTTTTTTCCTTTATTCCTCAGAAAATGGGAGATTTTTTCCCCATGAATAATGTAATATTCCATTGCCTGTAATTAGGTACTTGTTTAAAATACATAAAAGACAGAAGCCTGAAGGAAACGTCTGGTCCCAATAAATACCAGTACATAAATTTTGAAAAAGAACTCAAATCTACCTTACCTGTCCAAAGCAAACACTACAGAAGCCACTCCTTTTCTGCTTTACATTCAGTGCAAAATGAAAGCTCACAGAGCAGGTACTTCCTGTGAGATGGCTGAGGTAACACTGCTCTCGCATTTTACTTTTTTACCTCTTTATCTTTTGTTTATTGTGATGTCTAATGTGTTTTCTGTTCATTTTTAAAGAAAAGCAAACAAACAAAGGAGCAAAGGTAAGTTAACTATTACTTTAATTTTGGACAAATTTTTCATAAAAAATATTTTCAGCAGAAATCAAATATCATGAAGCTGCTCATTATTTACTTTCATTAAGTAAGGAACATTATTTCTTGAACATATTGCTGTATGTGATTTATTTCTGCTTTGTTGTCAAGATATAGATGGCCTCACATTGGGAGAGCTTTCATTTCACCTGTCATTACTGGTACTAACCTATACGTATTTTTATCAGGGCAGCATTAATGCTGAGTAAAGATAACTTTCCCCGAAATGCACGTATTCTCTTTGAAAAAGCCATGAAGTTAGTGGGAGCACCTGAAGCTAAACCTGAACATACTAGTATACTGGATAGTATACTGCTGAAGGTAGAATATTGTTCTGCATTAACACCTGGCTTTATTGTGGCTTCTACACTTAGAAAAGACAAATGGGAAGAGCTTATGTCGTCAACAATCACATTAATTCCTTAATACGCTTATTAGAACTCCATACTGGTTTTACTTGCAGCCTAGTGTGGTGTTGAATCTCTGATGCTCTTCAACTTCAAGCCAAAATCAGAGATTATTTGTGATTTATATTTTCAAGTTTGACTGGTGAATAGATTCATAAATAGTTACACTTTACAGTAAGCATGCACTAAACAATTTAGCTTTTCTGTTAATTGTTATCCAGTGAGAACATTATTTCCCTTATAAATTAAGCAAATAAAAATTATTATAATGTGACTTAAATTTGGAGTAAAAAGAACAAATCACAGTTTTCCAATTTTATTAAGTTTAAGAACCTGTTAACAAAGGTCTCAATTAATTATTAAACAATTCTAAATGTTAGGAAACAAATAATTAATTAAAAGAATTAACTTCCCATTGATGGTCAGTTATGGACATTTCATTAATTACTGTAATAACTAACGTTAGAAAATAGTGTTTAAAGTATTTAAGTGTTTATATTAAAGTAACTTCTGTAAGTTAATAACTCTCCATTTACATTAGCCACCTTAGCACTTCTTTTAGCTTAAGACTGATAGTGCACATATTTTCTGCTTTCTTCAAATATATATGCATATTTCTTATGTTTATTATTACTACAATTGCTTAATTACTCTGTATAGAACAGAATATGTTTATATCTCTTAGATACACTATATTACATTTTTTATTGCAAATTTACCTGCTGTGGAATTAATAAAATATTTCTAATACACACTTACTGTAAAATGCTATCCCATTATGATAGTTACTCCTTTTTTATGCTCTGGTCTATTTCAGATGCTCCATAGTATACTGTTCCTAGGACACATTCATTCCAGACAGTACCCCCCAGAGGTCATCTTTAATGATGAAAGGAAACTTGCTGACATTAAGTCGAGGTTTAAAAGACCATTCGATGAGTACAAATCCCACGCACCTAAACAGACACCTTTCTCCTACTTTCTGAATCTGGTTAGTATAACACACTCACAGTCCACTTTATTAGGAACACCTGTACTCCTCACATTCATGAAGTTTTCCAATCAGCCAGTCATGTAGCAGCTGCGCAATGCAAAATATCAATTCAAGGATTGATGTTTTCTGCATGCTGAGATGCTTTTCTGCTCACCATGGTTATAAAGAGTGATTATTTGCATTACTATAGACTTCCTGTCAATTCAAACTGGTCTGATCATTCACCTCTGATCACTCTCATGAACAATAGGTTTCAGCCTGCAGACCCTCCAGTCACAGGAGGTATTTTTTTAGTTTTGCCCCATTCTGTGTAAACCCTAGAGACTGTTGTGTGTGAAAATCCCAGCAGGAGATCAGCAGTTTCTGAAATATTCAAACCAGCCCACCTGGCACCACCAACCATGCCACTGTTAAAGTCACAGAGATCACATTTTCTCTTCATTCTCATGTTTGCTGTGAATGTTAACTGAAGCTCTTGACCTGAATCTGCATGAGTTTATGCATTGTGATGCTGCTGCATGAGTGACTGATTAGATAATTTCTTGAATCTGCAGGTGTTCCTAATGAAGTTTGGAAAAAAAATATTAAATTGTAGAGTTAAGCCTTTTTTCTTTTCTGGGCATAATCTTTTTCAGGTCAGGGAAGTCCATGGACGTAACAATGAAGAAAAAGTGAAACATGAAGTGTCTGATTTATTACGTCACTGTAAAAAATCAGGTTATGAATACCCACTGATTTCCACTGTAATATGTATGTGCGAGAGCGGTGCATCCAGATACTACGGAGCGTCTCTGTCCTGTGAGGGTGACAAAGAGAGAGAGATCATGACTTCTGTGTCCTGTCGGCACATTTGGCATCCCAAAGTTTCCTCTGCTGTGATGTCGGTGTTTCATGAAGTGACTATGAAACCTAACATGGAACAACCACGTAGTATAAAACTCCCAGATACGGTGAGGTGTAGAGCGTATGAAGTGGCAGACATGAGGCAGGTGAAAAAACCTTGTAAGCGCTGCAATCAGCTTTATTCTCTTCCTGATCACACAGAGCATGAAAATGCTCCTGGTAACTGTGCTGAGACAGAGGCGATAAGTAACTTCCTCCATGCAGAACAGGGTGTGGATCATCAGATCGACAAGGAGATTGAGCGAAGAACGACAGAGTGCTTTAAGACAAACATGGAAAACATTATGAAAGGGAGAAAAAAACGTGATAAATATGAAATCAATAAACTATTCTGCGGATCTTCATGATCCTGAAGCTCTAAGATTTTACAGCTCTGTGATCTTGAATCTCTTTGATCCTGTATGTTTGTTATTATGAATAAGGAAGAAGTTCTTCTGTGACACTGCTGATATTTGCCAGTAAAATATATAAAATAGTAAATTTGTATGTATGTATGCTTGTATGTATGTATTATAATGAGATAATGCTTTAAGGAAGGAGCAGCAGTTAGTCATCATTTTGTTTTCCATAAAATAAAACACATATAATTAATATTTACTCTCGTGCCTGTCTCTTTAAAAAGCAGTTATAAAAGAGGAATTCCTGGGGAAATGGACATTAAAGGACAGTTTTGAGATTAGGTCATAACACTTATGAAATAAATATTTAAAAATATTATTGCAAAATAATAGAAACAATCGCTAACAAACAAATGCTTGTTATATTGGTAATATTAGAAGAAATATTAGAAGATGAGGAAAAGTGCTGTTTTAGGATATTGTGTGCATTAATGTTATTTTCACTGAGCACACATTATATATACATATATATAAGCGAGCATTTGTTTCAGAATGTAGAACATGTGAAACTTTATTTTCATCATATCTATTTTCTCAGTGTATTTAATAATCACACTTTAATAACATTTTGCTGAAACAGATATATATATTTAGAAGTAGTTATCAGTGTTAATGTGCATGAAGTGAGGTGCAGGTGAGGTGCAGGTGAGTGAGGTGCAGGTGAGGTGCAGGTGAGTGAGATGTAGGTGAGGTGCAGGTGAGATGTAGGTGAGGTGCAGGTGAGTGAGGTGCAGGTGAGGTGCAGGTGAGTGAGATGTAGGTGAGGTGCAGGTGAGTGAGATGTAGGTGAGGTGCAGGTGAGTGAGATGTAGGTGAGGTGCAGGTGAGGCTCGGTTATCGCTGGTAATCACAGAACAAATACTTCATACTGGACACAGAAAACTCAAGGTTTAAATAGATGAACTAATCCTGGGGAAAATGAAAACAAGTGAAGGTGATCATGACACAATAAGACTGACAACCAATAACAAGCTGAGTGAGGAGACAAAACAACAACAAAAGCACATGCATTGATATAAACAAAGAACTATGTGGATATGTGCGTCCTCGAGCTGTGAGCTGCTGGCCACGTGCACGGCACTAAGCGTGAGGGGAGATACGTGACAAACAGCACATACAGTGTGATTAAAGCACTGAAACACATTGAGCTTAATGTACCGCTAATGCACTGCTAACTGCTAATGAAGCCTCGCTCTTCATACCTGCATAACCTCAGACAACATGTATGTAGACCACATGTGAGCGAAGCCCCTGACCTCTAACCCTTCTGCACATAGACATACTGGATAATTCCACTTACAGATCAACACAATGATGCTCCGCACACCACATTTCAGCTCATTCAGACTTACGGTTCTTGAGAAAAGGTGAGTTGATCCTGTGGATTTAACTCTTTGGATAATTGTGCTCCAATCTTGGCAGGTGGCCTTAGAATCCTGTCCTGTCATGTTATGGGTGAAGTTATTAGAATGAGTTACAGCTGTTTGAATAAATTAATCTTTGTGTAAATTAAGATGTGATGGGCGTGTGGCAGCCATGTTGTGTGCTAATCTCAGCATGATTTTTATATCTTTTGAGGTTCACATGCTTCTGAGTATGTTGAAAGTTGCCTTCCTGACAGCCTTGGGGCTCCGGAGTGCTTCACCGCCTGCACTGTCGACACTTACACCACTGCATTACAACTAAAACAAACCAGTATGTCCTAATTGCTTCTCATTTCACATTATTTTCATCTGACCAAAGTTCCTTTCAAATGATTCCTTTTCTGACAGTCTGAGCAAAGTCAGCTAAACGTCTGCCCTTGTAACTAAATGCCTTGGAACATAAATAACCACAGGATGGGTGTGTCGCACATCACAATAATATGGCATTACTATTTGTTGTTTTCCTGAGCAAACTGTTCAGTGTCTGGTTGTTACACCAGTGTGTATATTCTGTTTCAGTGTGTTTGCATTGGCTCTGATGGATTTGCTCTGTTCTCAGCTTCAGAATGTCTTGCTTTTCTAAGTCTTATGCAGGTTATAAGTATTTACTTTTTGACTTCTGATTTATTGATTAAATAAAATATTTTAGATTTCCAAATATTACTTTTCCAACAAAAACATTAAATGTTACAAAAAGTGTTTGTATGTCAGTTAAAAATGCATAATATCTGCTGAGATTCTCCTCAAATACAGAAATATGAGCAAGACTCAGAATTTCCAGATGAACTGTGGCAGAAGATGCTCAATAAAACTTACCAAATAATTTCCTTATAAAACTCTACAAAGTGGATTTGAGACTAGAAATGTTTTTTTTTTTTTTTTTTTATAATTTCTCCTAAACACTGTTTATCTACGAGCTAATAGGATAGAAAGCTAGCTTATTGGCCTCTATGTTCAGCTCCACGCAGGACCTGGAGGATCCCCTCAGTGTCTGAGGGTTGTGTGTTTGGAACCTTCGATTCCCAGTGATTGTTCATCAGTCAGTTGATCATGATTTGATCCTCAGTGAGTGCTGGATGGAAACAATGTGCCAGATATGTGTAGAGTAAACAGGAATATACTGCAAACATTCAGTTACACTGCAGACGCTGTATTCTGGGAGCCTTTCTTACTGCTTCACTTCAGGGTAAAGAGATCAGCAGAGTGAGTGCGGAGATTCTCTTATTCTCTGCTAAATGTCTGAATGGATCATAAACACCGCCATTAATCACTTTTTACTCATTGTCCTTTTTAATGGTGAAGATTTTAATGAGTTGTAAATGAAACTCTGAGGCAGATTTTCAGGCAGTGTTTATTTTTGAAGTTTTGAAAGTGTATCATAATGAGACACCATTATATCATATCATATTGAATTGTGTATCATAACACACCTACCATAACTACCATAACTATGATTAAGTGTTTCTTTACATTGTTATATTGAAACATTTTTATTATGAAGTAAAATGTTAATTACTGCACTACTGCCTGATTATTCACCTTGTTTTTACAATAATTCTAGAACAATTAAACTGACTGTGATTTCACCGTAACTACGCCAAGCTGATGTTTAATCATTTTACCACATCTGTTTTTCTTTACATTGTACTTAAGCTACTGTGGGAGAACATGCTGTCAAACAGAAACAATGATTTGTTGTACATTAGGGAGATTAGACATTAGACAACCCTGAGATTAGACTCTGTAATGATAGTAAAGTAAATTAACTGGCCAATCCCAAAAATGCCACTCCAAAGGAACTCCAGAAAACCGAGTAAATTTCTCAAACAGTGCTTAGTCACAGGACAGTCACGTTCACACGGCATTATTTTTCATTTTTATCATCATTAATGATTTTAACTCCACTGCATGTCTTCAGGTCTGTGTTCAGTTCTTCTCAACATTTCTGTCACACACACATGCAGAGTTTCCAGTTTCCCAGGCGATGTTACTCCTGCAGCGACACTCAGGGACAGTTTTACCCTTTTCATGGAGGGACGCGGTAGAGACGAGCTGATACGCTATCATCACATGAATATGTTTAATCATCAACACACAATATACCAATAAACAGCCATGCCATATTCATAATGTTGCCTTAAACAGATTTTTGAAAGTTTATTATGAATAAAACATGAGAACTGATCTACCCTGCATTTGTAAATACAGAGTAAATGTGATTATAATATTGCTTCCCTTTTATAAACATCATCATATCACTATTACTCTGCAAAACAGTGTTCTGTCACACACATATATAATCAGCTCCTCTGGATGTGTGCTTTATTGTTTAGATCCATAAGTAAACATTTGGAACTGTTATAAAATATTTCAGGGGTTAAGATCAGCATATCCTCTTCCTCAGCTCTGCCTCTGGGCCTTTAGAGTGACTGAGTCCAAATCCCAAAATCAATCACGCAGTGTGGAGATCTATAAATATGGAAATATGGTGAACACAAATGACATTTATTCAAGATTTTCTATTTATTCAAATTTATTTTCTGTAGTAAATTCTTTTTTAATTTCGTACAATTCTATCAATAATTCATAAAGTGGAACTGTATTATTGGTAAACTGGGACGGCCAATAAAGTCACTTAAAAAGGGTTTTTTACACGATCTTTTTATTATTATCTAGTAAACGTTATTAATGGATATATTCTTCTTATGATCATATACAAACTCAAAATACTTACATTTTGATGTCCTCCTCTGGAATATAAAACCTTTCGGCAGTAAATCGGACCAGGTGAAGGTGATCATAACACAATAGTCAACCAATAATGATACGAGGAAGAATAAAAAAACATAAAAAATAATAAACGCACATAAACAAAAAAACATGACCAAATGCACGTTGCTGGAAGCGCGTTGCTCGACACGAGGGCAGATACGTGACAAACAGCACATGCAGCATTAGTGTCTGTTCCAACCCAGAAGGATGCTTGTGGTTTTTTTTTTTTTTTTTTATTTGAACAACATAAGTTGAAGATACCACTAAAGAGGAGCATTGTAATGTGGACCAGCAGTGGCTCAACAGTTAAGGGTCTGGGTTACTAGCCAGATGCTAGTGGGATCAAAACCCAGTGCCACTTAGGCCCTTGAGCAAGGCCCTTAACCCTTTCTGCTCCAGGGGGTGCTGTATCATGGCTGAGCCTGTGATCTGACCCCATCTTCCTAATAAGTTGGAATACATTGGATGGATTTTATTGTGCTGTAATATGTCACAAATAAAGGCTTCTTTTTTTCTGTTATTAATTTGCGAGAAAATTCATTTTTATTTATTTTTACTGAGCAAAATTTAATAGAGCTCTGTCAGGAACACCCATGCCTCTATGATATTTCAAGTGCTTAGTACCTTTCAATGTCTTTTTCCTTACACATGGTTTTTCAGAACTAATTATCAAGTCTTAGCGCTTGTTTTTGTTGGCCGTCAATTTTGAAATTGTTTACACGTGACGGTCGTATTATTTGCTACGTATTACTTTTCATGACAGAAAGTTGTTTTGTAGGAACAGACCACTCTGTTCACACTACGCAACTCTTTGACTTGTGATCAGGAGTCTTGAGGTTGGCAGTAGATAATAAAATTTTTCTTATGAAGTAAGTATTTAAATAGTGTGATGTATGCCATCCATTTCTTTCTGTGATTGGTTATTTGGAGGGGTGTATGATTGGAAGCGTGTAGTTGTGAAGTTATTGGCAGTAGATCATTTTATTTTGCTTATGACTGAAGTCTGAGAGCTTAAAACACAATGTTTAAAGGTGTACTGCTGCCTTGGGGATGAGGAAATCTCGAAAAAATATGCAAATGTACAAAATGGAAAGCAAAACAAAACAGAATTAGACTAGCAAATAAGGTACACCCACTGGTTCAGGTTTTCAGCCACCTGAAACAGTCAGTGAGAGAGGTTTTTTTTTTTTTAATTCCTCATGCAGTTTATTGTGTTATTTAGAAATTACACTCCTTGAAAACTTGTGTTAACTTCCTAGATTTGATCATCCCAATCAGCAATGACTAAAGGATGAAGGACAAAACTGCACTGCTACTATTTGATGTCATACCCTGTGACTAGATTCACCTTTCAGCTGCTAGCTCCTTGTATTTCCATTTCAAATAAGTGTTTTCCCTTTCCCATTGTATGGCTAAAAACATTAGCCTGTACTTCTAGGACACATTTTACTGCATAGGCAGTGATTTCTTTAACAAGTCACATTACTGATGACATTTTTTTAGTTTTGGCTGCTACAGTGATGGTTAATTCTCATCTTAGGTCCATATTTCAACTCCCTATTATGGAAAAGGTATAAAAGATCAGGTAAAGGTTTTCAAACATTGTTAGTTTTCAACCTACACCTCAAGTCTCCACCACTCATAACCTTAAATAAATTTCTTATTATACCCTAGGTGCTCTTGCTAATGAAACCAGCTTGTTGAGATAGTAAGATACCCTAGTTTACCTTAAGATACCCTAGTATACCCTTATCTACATGACCATCTGCCTCAACAACCTGATCAGAAACCGCCAAGCCCACCAGGAAGCAATCATGTACCTGCCAACAATCTTGCTGAACCCATGTAGCTTGGACGAGCAAAACCTACCTTTGTTGAACATAAGGAGATGAAAAAGGAGAGGCTATGCTTTCATTATGGCACCAAAAATCACTTTGTGGCTCAGTGTCCCAATCATCCCAGGAAAACTGCTTCCCTGTCTCAGGCTGAGAGAACGCCTGCCCCCTTACACAACCCCTTGGTGAGTCTTTAATTTATTTTCTAATCAGTCATTAAAATTATGATAGATTGAGGTCCCATTGGGACTGAAACAGCAACTCATTGCAACAAGCCCCTTACACTCCAAGTCAATGCACTACACCAAGAATTAATTTCCTTCCTTGTCAATACACCTACTAAACATCCAATTTTCTTGGGATTCCCCTGAATGCACCTCCATAAACCTCACATTTATTAGCATAACAAGGAGATTACTAAGAAGTCAGAACAGCACCATCATAGGTGTCTGCACTTCACATGATCCTGGTCACCTCCACCTCTGTGGGGAGTCTTAACGCCATTGTCATTGTCATTGTGCCTATGTTGGAAGTTTAACACAACCTCTGTGAAGTGTTCCGTAAGATTCTGTAAGGCTATGACAGTCCCATACCTCTCCTGTCCAGCACTATGCAGCCACACAACTGTATCTATTCACTGTCCCTCACTGAGCAATGGGCCATGGAGGAATACATTCAGGAAGAACCCCCACAGGGGTATATTTGGCCCTCCACCTCTCCTGTTGCAGCTGTTTTTTTCTTTTTGGAGAAAAAAGGAGGAGGCTTGTGCCCCTGTATTGGCTATAAGGGGTTAAACCAGATCACTGTGAAGTACCCCTACCCTCTCACTTGTCCTCTTAGCCATAGAACAGCTTTTATTAACCAAAGTGTTGACTAAGCTTGACCTCCTCAATTCATACAACCTAATGCAAATCCAACCAGGTGATGAATGGAAGCCAGCCTAAAGCACCACCTTAAACCAACTTAATACCTGAGCTCTGAACGGAATTGAGCCATCACCAGAAGGTCAAAGCACCAGCTACTGGTCAATCAGCAGTCACCCAAGACTCTAAGATTAGGCAGACCAACCTGGGCACAGCCTGGATTGACTGGACATGACAACAGCTGTGGAAGACAACACTGGAAGCCAATTAGAGTAGGATAAGAGATCCAATATGGTGGCACAGCAGCAGCACACAGCGGCCACGCCGGATCCAAAATGGTGCTTTTTTTGTGCTATTTCGTTTCTTGGCATGACTCCGACAGCATATGGACCCCAAAACAAACAGTTTTCATGTCTACCTATGACAAACATTGCTGGATATTAAGGAACATTCAAAAACTGACCTGCAGGATGATGTGTTGGAGACACTACTTGTCCTCGGGTTGCTGCAGAAACCAGGCCTCCAGTCCTCGGCGTCACCTGATGCCAGTGGCCCGGGGGAGGGTCCGCTGTAAGCAGTATGTGAGGAAGCGGAAGTGCGGCAAATAGGCGGGGTTCCGTGATAGGCTAAGACCTAATCCTAGCTGGCCGGCTCTTCCGTCTATTCTGCTGTACAATGTCTGCTCCCTGGACAATAAACTGAACTACATCCGACTTCAGCAGACGCCCAGCATGAATTTAGAGATTGCTGCATCTTTGTTTTCACAGAGTCATGGCTCAGCGACAGAGTTCCGGATGCCGCCGTTCAGCTAGCCAGGGTCACTGTGTTTCGTGCTGACAGAAAAGCAGCTCTGTGGGGTAAGACTCACGGTGGTGGCTTGTGTGTTTACATCAACACGGAATGGTGCAAGAACTCTGTGCTAGCTTCTAGTTACTGCTTATCTCTTGTGGAGTTTGTGACTGTTAGATGAAGATAATTTTATTTACCTCAGGAGTTCACCGCTGTGCTCATTGTCAGAGTGTACATACATTCCCCCCAGTGCTAATGCTAAAGTTGTGTTCTGTGAGCTGTACGGGGCTATGGCGAGGTGCAGAATGCACACCCTGATGAACTATTTATAAGTCAGTGTTCCAGAAATTCCATCAGCATGTGGACTTTGCAATGAGATTGACAAAATGCACTGGATCTTGTTTACACTAACATTCCCGGCGCGTACCACACAGAGCCCTGCTCCCATATCGGCTACTCAGACCACATGTCTGTTATGACGTAATGGCGGCGTGACCGCAGCTCGCAGTCCCGTGATGTCTGCACTGTCTTGTGACAGTGTCTTGTCTTGTCTCGTTATGTCTGCACTGCACACTTGCATTTTATGTTGTTTCTGCCATGTTTTCACATGTTTGCACACATGCACTTTATGTTGTCATCTGTTGCACATGTGCACCTTTGTACTTCTGTGTTGTCTTATATGTATCAACTAGGTCCTGGAGAAACGTTGTCTCGTTTCACTATACACTGTATCACATGTATATGGTTGAAATGACAATAAAGTCACTGAACTGAACTGAACTCTAATGCTTTCCTGTGTGTGTGTGTGTGTGTGTGTGTGTGTGTGTGTGTGTGTGTGTGTTTCAATAAATTATTGCTGCTGCTCAAATAATATTGTTTGTCATTGAATTAATTGATTTATGAATTAGATTTCTTGTATCAGCCAAAAATGAATGATATGTAAATAAGTTAATTAGTTATTAGATACATATACTTATGCCATGACTTTACTAGGAGGGACACATCAATTCATGCTAACTGTCAACAAGCTACACGATAAACATGTATTAACTAATGATTCATTAAAACAAGTCATAATTAACAAATGTATCCTTGCATCCTGACTTCATGGGGCATAATAATAATAATAATAATAATAATAATAATAATAATAATAACATATAGCCACTAATAACACTTTATCTGAAAGGAAACTACTGCATCATCATTAAGAAAAACAGGTGACATTTGAACATTTTAAATCTGTTGAGAAGTTAATCATGACTTTACCTTAGAGCATGTAACTGAAACAAACCAGAAAATGAAACACTCCTTTCAATGCTCTTAAGCATACAACACATTTATTTACAGATTTATAAATATTCTTCCATATAGACACCAAAGTACTACAGGTCCAGATGATCTTTCTTTTGTAGAGATCATGCCATCATCCTTCTATACTCTCTCCACAGTGATGTCTTTTTTTCTATCTGTAATAAAGTCATGCTCAGTCTGGTTATGGTCAACTGACCTCGAACCTGCCAGAAGTACTGATGTTTTTTTTTTAAGTGTAGCTTTACCTTTGATGAGCTTTACCTATGATGTGTCATGCTTGAGAAACACACTCAACATCCGTACATTTTATTTCAGCAAGCCCAAAACATGGATTTTCAGATGGATCAAACATTTTAGCATCAGGGCTGGCACCAAATCCACAAGGTTACATATTAACATTACAGAATTCAGAGCACTGCTTCAAAACTGCTGGGTCAAGTTCAAGGCCTCTTTTCGTTGTTCAGTCTGCCGTGTTCCCTTGATTAGTCTTCTTGCCAGTGATTGGCCAGATGACTTATACATGGCACACTTCTCGAACTTTACTTGCTATTACCTGTGGTCTATGAATTTCTGACTGCTCAGTGAACAGAGACTGTTGTTTTGTTCTTTCTTCTGTCAAAGCTGACATCTCAGGACTCACTGTTAAAATCTCCACCACGAGTATCTGGCAGTTGGAATAATACATGAGAATGTATAAAAATCTTCAACCTTTAAATACAAAAAAAATGTTTTAAAGTGAAATACATAATATGAAAAATAAAACTTCACCAAGATTAACAAAGACAAATGTTATTAGATTATATACAATTATATAGGTTGTATAAATGTTATTACCAGTGTATGCTTCACGAAGTGTCTTTAAAATTAAACTTACAGACACTCTTGCCAGACACTTTTGTTTTCCTGACTACCAATTGGTCCAGAGGCTCTGGCTAAGAAACTAAGAAACACCACATGGTTCAGTGGTTCTAACATCAATAGAAGTATGACATGTAGTACTAGTCATGACAGATGCCCAACTACATGCAGTGTGGGTGCGGCTAACTGCAGATGTTAACAGTGCACTGCTCAATATATCTAAATGAAACTGCCTCTGGACCTGACATGATACACAGCTACTGGTTGAAGAAGCTACCAGCACTCCATGACCAACTGGCAACACAAATTAGTGAGCTGCTAACAAACTTTTTCAAGCCCTTTTACTAAAAACCCTTTTCAGGTTTTTTAGGTGATGTTGTGCTCCACTAATTGTGTAACATATGCCATGGTCAGTCTGGGAAGATTATTGAGAGAACAGTTGAAAAACAGTCCCAAGTGCGCCATTGTGTTTACCAACCACCACTCAACAGGAAGCTGATTATTCCAGCAGAACTCTGTCAGGAAGTCGTCATAGATACCCATGAAAAATAGCCTATACAACAACTTGGAATGTACTAAAAAATAAAGAAACCACTGGTGTACAAACAATCAGACACTGAACAGGTGAAGGAAAACAACTGCGGCTGATGACAGAAACATTATGGGAGCTGTGCATAAAAAACAAACAAACAAACAAAAAAACAAAAGTAAAAACAGAACCAGTGCAACCAACCCTGATTAACTCTACATAAATTGCATAAAAGGAAAATAACACATTACAGGGAGTGCAGAATTATTAGGCAAGTTGTATTTTTGAGGAATAATTTTATTATTGAACAACAACCATGGTC
>JAQQZR010000220.1:0-15995 GCA_030068235.1 Notoglanidium macrostoma | reverse complement strand
AGATGCTGGGATTGGCTCCAGCTTCCCCGCGACCCAGACGGATAAAGCGCTATAGATAATGGATGGAAGGATGGATTACTTCAAGTATTCTCAGTATAATCTGGTCATTAAAATGTTCAAATTATTTCATGCAGTTTTGACATAAATTTGTTGACTGGGCAAATGTTTGCTCATGACATCACTTTCCATGCACTCTGTAGTCCGTAACAGCTGCAGGAATGGGAGATGAGAAAAGTAAGTAAATACTCAGGGAGACTCACTTGTTTAAGAAGGAGATATCATCATGCATATTAAATTATGGAGAAATGAAATAAGAGGGTCAAGATTTTAATCATTTGGATTAAATAAGGTTGCAGTTTATTTGTTCAGGTGAATGGCCTGGAATACTGCACATTCAATCACCGTATACCAGTGGACAAAATGACTGCACTTAGCGTTGAAAGAGATGTTTTCATATACGTATACATATTATCTGTATGATATGATTTCATTAAATATGTGTATGATTCATGTTTGAAACTCTTGGAGTTGGTTTGTATTCTAAGAAAGTAGGTTTCACTTTATTGCCTTTCAAAGGGATGCTGGTGCCATCTGGTGGAATGTTACAATGTTAATTTTTTCAGCTTTAATAAAATAAAATTGTCTCCGACATGTAAAGGCTATTAATGGATTAATGCAGTTTAAATTGTTACAGATTAAAGGTAATATACTTATATAGATAACTCATAAAAATCAATGACCAAATAATTTGATACTTGCAGTGCGGGTGAATGGTTTTCTTTTATACTCAACTTTAAAAAATAGCGATGATTTAAAATGTCACAATCATATGGACAATGGGAATGGAAATTAGGAAGTTTTGGTGACCCCAAACCTTTACCATGCTGTGTTTTAAAACTTTTGGACTATTGAAATGTTTGAACATTACTTACATGGAGTAAGTAATTTTATAAAGTTTTTGTAAGCAGCAACCAGCAGATGAATCATCATGGACTGCTGTGTGAGTGCCAAACCGCAGATTGAGAACCATGGATCTAAAACAGGTTATCCAACCAAGGCATCCCAGAAATACTATATATTAACCTAAACGTTAAATCTTACTACTACTTAATATCTAAAGTAAAGATCAAATCACAGTGTAGTAGGCCTTCATGTAGAATTTCAATACATTCCTGTAACATCGCGAGCCATTGCGGCATCGCCAGTCACCTCACAGGTGGAGCCGCGGCCAACCCGGGGTCCTAATGTAGGCCCAGTCGTTAGGCGATGATCACGTGGCCGCAATCGGGGGAGACACGCCGCAGCTGTGAGCCGTGCTTAAAGACGCCGAGCTACACAGCTCGGCACGCGGACATTATATATTGCACGCCACGCTGTTGGAGCTGAAAAGAAAAGAGATATAATTGGGTATATAAAGAAACGGAAGATATATTTTGATTTAGAATAGAAAAGCAAGAAATATTTTTGATTGAAAAGAAAAGTGATACATGTTGGTTTAAAAGAAGGACTAATGTCATGTCATGTCATGTCCACCTTCGAGCCCGGTTGCACAAGCACCACATCACAAGCTTAGTTAACTCGCTCACGCTTCTTGGTTCCATTAACATCAGGTTCTGTCGAGCCAACAGGGTAGGGGTTCACGTACCACCTTGGGAATCCCTCCCATAACAATTTCAGTGATGTCAAAATTATTTCTTAGTATATAGTTTAGTGCTTTGAGTGAGATGAAGTGGTCAGAATAACTTATATAATATAATAATATAATATAATATAAATAACTTTATATTGCTTAGGATTCCTGTTTTTTTTTTTGTGTTTTGTTTTTGTTCATTTGTTTGTTTTATGTTTATTTTTTTTTTATATTGTCTTAAATGTTTATTTGATATCTTCTGCATTATTACATCAGGAAAAATGGCCATTCAAGAACAATTTTAGATTTACAACTTAATAATTAAAAAAATACAATACAGAAAAACTGAGTAAAATTTATATAGCAGTAAAGAATGGAATGTAATAGATCACCTTTTAGACAAAAAAAATTAAATAAAATAATGATGGGTGTCAGGTTTTATATAACAGCCAAACTCCTTATAAAATTGTGTTATAAACATGTAAATTTTGTGTAATTTAATACTGTTCATTTAATTATTAGACTTCTTTAAGTATAAACTTAGAATATACAATATAATGTTATTATTTTTGAAGGCATCTTTGGTGTAGAACATTTCTGTATAAGTGCCTTTTGCACACTACTGTTTATAGCAACATATATTTAATATCTCAATTAATTAATATCATATTTATTATCCCAATACAATACAATGCAACTTGCTGTGAGAAGACAGTGTTATATTATGCTACAGTGCTATATTATAATATAGTGCTATATTATGAAACACCGTGCCATAAGTCACTCATTTAGAATTATTGAAATTATTTAATAAATTTAAAAAAAAAATTATTATTTCATATGTCTGTACAAATAAAATAAATAAAATACAAAGAAAGAAGAATCAGATTTATTACTTTAAAACTTGCATTTTTATAATATGTAATATTGCACTTAATATAAACTGTAATATGGCATTTTTAGTGAGTCTCACATTGCACTACTACAACATTTATAATGTTGAAATATCAAAATCAAATTTTTAATGTTTGTTTTAAATATGCTTTTATTACTGTTCTTCTGAGACTTTTATGTAACTTTTAGTGACTTGACACTGTAGTGAGTCAATACTGCATCTTAATCCTGAAATACAGTAATAAAACTAGAAATAGCCGAGCAGTAGTCTTGGTAGAATTGTACGTATTTGTCCACGTGGCGCACTTTGTAGACGGTCCCTTACTGACTCCTTTGGTCTGTATAAAATTGATGTTGCGTTATTAGTCAGTTTGTTTCAGCAAGCTTTAACTGGGGAGCAGATGTATTATATATTCGATTGCAGTCAGTTTTCTGTCTGCTCGAGTTTAAGAAAAATACACATTTTTGTCAAATGAGTGCGTTTATTTTTTGAGAAATAGAAAGTGAAACTCAAACGTGCAGTAAATCTCTGATATTAAAGCAATTTTACAGTGGTAGAGAACAGTGACCTGGAGAATAATGACTGCCAGTGTAATAACTGTGATGTTTATTATGCTCACTGCTGTTTCCTGCCATCCTTCTGGTAAGTAACATGCAAAACGACCCTACACTGACATAATTATTAATACTACATATATGGAATATTTTTTGTACTAGGTATTTGGCTGGTCCCTGCAAGATATACAAAAATATTTCCCCTTCCACACACACACACATGGGCAGCTGATTTATAATGTTCATAAATTCTGTAATGCTCTAGTGGCTGCATGGTCCTGGGAAAGTATGTGATGTGAAAAATCACTACGAGTGTAACCTTCAGTGTTTGCAATCATCATTGCTGTTTTTTTGCCTTTCCCTAACTGTTACATGTTAAAATCCACTTTTACTTAACACAAAACATCTGTGTGCAGCTTTTCCAAGAAAGATGTGGCTACAGCCTGGATCCTGGCTGTACTTTCTGTTCTCAGCAGCGTTGGTAACGGCCATGACCCGAAATGCGCGAAACATTTTGGCCTTGTGAAACATACCTCAAAGAAATCAAATTAAATAAATTTTAATTAATGGCATATCTTTCCAGATCAAGTAGAAGAAAAAAGTATAGAATCACTCTTTTGAGGAAAAAATTCACCTTGTAATTTAGGACAGTACAGTGGTTGGCACTGGTGGTGCCTGGGGTCTTTCTGTGCAGAGTCTGTGTGTTCTCCCTGTGACTGAAGGTTTTCTCTAGTTTCCTTCCACAGACATGCAGATTAGGTCAACTGTCTCTATGTATATATTGAATATATATAGCTACGTATGCTATATAGATATATAGCTAAGTGTGTGTTAGATTGGCGACCTGCCCAGGGTGTTGAATAATACACTAAAGCAATTACTGTGGATTGCTGTATTAATTACTGTACTTTCCTAGCAAAAATTGAATGATTGTAGAAAAAATGTCATAGCTTCTAATTGCACTGAGGTGAGACATAAGATAAATATTGTAGATTAATGACAAAAAAGAGAGTGCTTATACACTTAAAGGTTCTTCCTTTTCTTCTTTTCTTCTTCTTTGGTGTCCTCCGGGTGCTTCATTCTGTATTCATGCTGCCACTTGTAAAAACAGAAAACGTTGACGGAGTTCTCTAGAGGTTTATCCGTTCTGGGCTACTGTAGGGGTGCAACATGGCGGCTCCATAGAGGTGGACCTGCTCCCTATTCATGCACTCTCACGTGGTGTTTAAAAGACTCTCAGTTTCTCAATGACTTTGCAAAGCATTAGTTTAGCCTCTGTCTGCTATTGCCAAGCCTTTTGTTTATTATCTGTTATTCTGGTTTTGGACTCTGTGTTTCTGTTAGTTGGATATTGCCTTTTGCCTCCCCTGTGGTGCTTTGTTTGCTGATCGCCCGAAATTCTTTCTGTTTTGTGGATTACACTTTTGCCTGCCGTTGTTTTCCCTCTCCTACGGTGGCCCAGAAGGGCTAGAACCTTAAAAAAAATAAACTTTAAATAAAAAATGTCAATTTTAAATCAAAGATGTCAACTTTCAATAACAAAGTCAATTTTAAATAAAAAAAGTCAACTTTAAATAAAAAAATGTCCACTTAAAAAAGTTGACGCTTTTTATTTAAAATTGATGTTGTTATTTTTAAAGTTGACTCCTTTATTTCAAGTTGACACCTTTTATTGATTTATTTGAAATGTTGTGCTCCCTCTCTGGACACATCATCCAAAAAAAGAGCTGCTCTGTCTTTTGATAATGTAAACGGACTGGTCTGCGTGAGTAGCTGGCTCAATGTAAAAGAGGAGTAGATCCTTGTGTCTAAGAGTTTCAAATACTGAATATGAATCAGAATCATCTTTATTGTCATTATAGCAGATCCAATGAAATTACAAGTGGCTTCTCTCAAGTAGATATAAAATAGTAATACAAAAAATACAGGTTGTAATAAAATAATAAAATATCTGCATATCTGCAGGTAATAGTGTCAGAGAGCACAGGTGGTTTTTTTGTTTTGTTTTGTTTTCTTTTGGGTTTTTTTTAGTGCAAGTGTGAAATGAGGTAGTTATACAGAACTGGATGTGGAATACGTTTGAATACGTGGTGGAAATTTGTTGATAAATCCACAATTCTCGAAGAGGTCCTTCAGATTCTCCTTTTAATGAAGCAGAGGTATACAGTGTTACACACAGAGAAAAGGACAAACAGCGAGCGCCCCACGCTTTGCATGGTGCCCCTTTTTATGGCCTAAAATCTAGTTTTAACCGGTTTTGCTATAGCCTCCTTTGCATAAGGGAAAGGAGTGTTCAGTTTACTAAAAGAAAAGTTAAACACAGAAGACATCTGCTTTATGTCTTCCGGGTGCAGTCACCTTTCTCTACAGAGAAGTATACATATATCTATATGTATATGATTCACAAGAACCTTACACTAAAGTCAGAACATGTTGAATACTATAAAACAAGTGTCATGAGAGAAATAATGTCGCAGCATTAATTTCTATTACACATGTTAACATAAAACATTTTAATCTATTTTCAAAAATATTTTGTTCATGCTTAAAATACAGTGCCCTCTCTCCTTTTACCATTGCTTCATCTATCTTTTTTAAAAGTATTGAGAGTCAGCATGACCTTCTCCATGATAATAAGTACAGACACCTGGGAGCTAGCTAACCTAACTAACCTGCTGTCAAACCACTTAGCTCGAAAGAGTTTTGATAAAAGCTGTCAAACTAGATGAATAAAAAGTGTCATTAAAGTCACAAACATCAGCTTTGTGTTAATGCACTCCTAATGATTAGCAACTGAATACCCCCTCTTTGACTCCTCGTCCTGTCTTGCACTCTGATTCTGATCCTCTCCATCACCAGAGATCACTGCAGCACTCCAGGAACCAGCAGAGCAATACTTGGTGCTATACAGAGCTGTTAGTGATGTGGGACTGAGTGAAGCCAGCAACTCTGTCCACTCCAACTTTCATGGGAAGCACAATGTCAGAGTGGGTCAGTCATGGGTCAGTTAATATTTTATGTAATTCATGCATGCATATTGGTTTGGTTGAATTTCTTAATAGCTACATGTAAAATTTGATTTAAAAATCTAGCCTATGATAAATTAACAGAGCCTCTAATTGTATATTTTTTTAAAAGTCGTAAATTGGAAATCACCTTTTAATTCCTCATATTACAAAGCAGTTCATATGTTCTACTATACAAATTTCTCTCATTATGGGTACAGGGGTAAAAACAAAGCTAAATAAATGAACTGATTAATGGTTGTCAGCGCAATGTAAACATGTATTTTCATTTATTTATGTAGCATCTAATTTCTTTTCCCACAGGACTTCTCCATGCCTTCCCTCTTTAATGAACTAAGGACAAAAGTAATGACCAACGTGGGCATGTCACGATGGTCTCCTTCTACTATAAAGTCAGAGGTTACAAATGTTGTTAACAGTCCTGTGAGTAACAGCCGTTCACATCAAATACCTAAATCACATTAAATGTGTTGAATAAAACAAATTCATTCTTCAATTTAAAAAAATAATTAAAATGGTGCCAAAGTTGGACCAGGTGGGCAGTAAGATTTACAGCTAAATTTATATTTAAGGTCAAAAGAAATACAGAAATCAAGTAGCTAGATGACTCGCTGCATACTTGTCTTGCTAATTAGATAAAAATGAATAATTAATACTGTGTGTGAAGAAGTCCAGTTCAGTAAACTTGAGTGTGGTTTGGTTTCTGTAAAAACATTTTTATCACCAATTGATATATGTAATATGCTTACACTCACCACAGAGCATTCCTTACATTCACACAATTCCTGGAGGGCTGAGAGCAGGAATGGCTTTGTACGTCCAAGGGGTTCTTTTTGCAGTAGGAAAATCGTATGTATTCATAGTATTGATCACATGACATACAATGTAATCCATCAATGTGTTTTTCAGTAATGTAAACATGGATCTAATAAAAAATATGACTTATTCTTGCATATTTAGTCTGATGTGATGTTTTTACTTTTTACACACAGATTTATGTTGAATCTTAAAACCGGGCTGAAGGATGATGACGACATCGCTTTCCACTTCAGGATGGATGACTGGATCACCTGTGACAGTCGCAGGAATGGAAAATGGGAGAAACAAGAAAGGACACCAGGGCGTCCCGTTCCAATAGGATCAGCCTTTGACATCTTTATTGTGACAAAAACAGAAGGCTATGAGGCATGAGCAGTAAAAGAATAAGAGAATGCACATAATGTAAATGAATTTAAAAGAATGACCTACAGTATCTGTTCTTCTCAGGTTTATATAAATGGGCAGAGGACTTTACTGTTCGAGCACCGCATGCCAGTGGAGAAAGTGACTGCACTTCGGATTCAGGGAGATGTCATAATGAACACTGTTGGTATTGTTACAGTAAGTTAATTACACCATGATGTCTGTATTTTTTTTTATATAATTTGTTGTAGTCATATTCATAGTTGTAAGATAAAAAAGGTTTTACTAATTTATTAATAAAGGGATTTACGTGTTATACAATATGTAATGTGCTGGTAATGATAAACACACACACACACACACACATGCGTGCACACACACACACACATATACATACAGGACTACTACATATCTCTCAACAGAGACAGATTAATAACTGGATACAACCATCCAAGCACATTCACATTACTTTACCACACAGCTGAACCAGAAACATGACGTTCAGCTTCAGAGAGCAATTTGAGGTGAAACTGAATTTTGTGGTGACCTAAAACTCAATCACTGGTGCTCATGCATAAAGTACATTGCGTTTAAGCAATAGTTGTGTATTTACTGTGTATTATACTCTATTTATATGTGCAATCCACTTGCCACTTCTTCACCTGCAGTTCTCCTTGTATTTTTTTGCTATGATAGTTTTTGCCTTTGTAAGCCAAACAGGTTTTATAAGTATTTTTCCTACTTCTGCTCTCTCCAGAACTGGCGCACATCTACTATTGGTAAGGAACTAAACTCTGGCATCTCACGCACAAAGGTCTCTGACATCCAGTTTCATGTGCCACATCCTGTCTGCAACCCTGTGAGTAACATTTATGTTTAGAATGACTGAACAAGGCTATCTTTATGATAATATAATTATCATAAAAAATTAATGATGCTTAACCACAACAGAGCAAACCATATTTGGAAAAAATCCCTGGAGGCTTCAGACCTGGAGTGGCCTTGTTCTTCCAAGGGGTTGTTCCTTCAGATTGTAAACGGTATGCTCAGTTATTGGTTAAAATGTGTGACAGTTTGAACGATCAAAAACAAAATCTAACTGATTATTTCAAGCTTTCTTAGTATAATCTGGTACAGTCATTAAAATGTTAAAAATCATTTTTTGCAGCTTTTCAATAAATTTGCTGACTGGGCCGACTATGGATCATGACATCGCTTTCCACTTCAACCCTCGCATGGACTCTGTAGTCCTTAACAGCCGCAGGAATGGGAGATGGGAGAATGAGGTAGTTATTCAGGGAGGCCCATTTGTCAAAGGAGGAGCTTTCGATATCTTCATGGTTATTACACCAGAAGGCTACAAGGTAGGATATTATGGAGAAATGAAATGAGAGGGTCAAGACTTTACACATCTAAATTAAATAAGGTTGTAATTTATTTGTTCAGGTGATAGTGAATGGCCTGGAATACTGCACATTCGATCACCGTATACCAGTGGACAAAGTCACTGCACTTTTCATCGAGGGAGACGTCTTCATGAACATCTTCAGCATTATTGAAGTAAGTCATATTATCCATTTCTATCATGAAGTTCTATAGTAAAACCATGGTTGTATCGTGTGTGTGTGTGTGTGTGTGTGTGTGTGTGTGTTCTGGGTAGTGAGCACAAGGTAACAGGGTGATTTGACATATTAAATGATAAATCCTGTAGTACATTATTTGGAGAGGATGCTGTTAATTGAAGTTTGTGTTTACAGACAGAACTGACATGACAGTACCATTTACTGTAGTTTCCTTCTTTGTTTCACACACATGCTATAAGTTATCTTTTGTGAAATGAGAAAATGCCAGACTACTGCAGTGTACTACCTTATATTGGAAATATTATATTATATAGCCATTTTGGAAAATTCATCTGTTGTTAAAACATTCTCCTGCAAATAATATCTTAATAAGTAAAGTCAGTCACAATCATAAAAAGTTAAATAATTTTATTTTTTTTAAACTTTATGTTTCTGTAATAAACCAGTTTGCCTGTTTGGATTTCTCTTGTCTAACAAAGTGAAGGAAATGAAAATTAAGAGATTTTCTTTTTTCCACCAGGTGGATTCTGTTAATCTGAAAGTCACCATTCCTGCCAATAATTGAAGATTCCAGTCTTCCGCAGAAGCACTAACAATGTTTTCAAGTTTTGATTTTATATTGTGTTAAAGTACATCAGAATTACAACAGTTCATGATCTAATGTTTTCATCAATTACAGTTTTATCTGATATATCTGAGTTTTTTCTCCTGAACATTCTTAGGAGTTTTTTTGTTGCTTATTGTATTTTCTATATACATACCTTTACAGCAGTAATTACAGCAGTCTAACAGAATACATGAATTTGTATCTAGGTTTGTGTGTTTGACCTGAGAGATTTTATTAGGGTGTTCATAACCTAGTAAATATCTTTCATTATTTATCAAAACGCCCTGTAAAAGCATATGTTTTATGTAGTCAATAATGAATAATCAATAATGCAGCCCAGCAGGATTCATATTTGTCATATCCTTCCATTCTTATACAATAGTGGAAAAACTCAACAGAGACTAAATCTGCGCTGTGAGAGTCTGGCAGATATTTAACTAAACTTAACGCTAAAAAGAAACAGTTTAAATTTCAGCTCATCCTTCATTTCTCACACAAAATGAGTTTGAAGTTGACTTCTTCTTTGCTTGTTTGTCTCTTATTCAAATTTGCAGTTCCACCTTAAATGCTATTGCAGATATAAAAGTGCCAGTAGAGAGCACTCATTACTCATTTCTAATTAATTAGTCAGTTTTATGAATGCATGATTTGTTTTCAGTTTCATTGTTATTACAAACTGTGAAACAATTTATTTCATGCTTAAACCATTTTAACCACATTTTAATGATTATAATAATGAAATAATAATAAATATATGGTATGCACTGTATTTGTTTGACCAAAGAAAAGGCAAGGATTTCTCAGTAGAGGTCACTTTTCAAAGCTGTTTTTTTTACTTGGAGCCCACTTAAGCAGCTAACATCTCTAGCAAAACCTCTCTTGCAACAAAAACAATTTATCATTCCCAACACAATGACCTGAAAAACATCAGGCAACATTACAAGATGTATCATTTTGTCTTTGGTTGTTTACATAACTGAACATTCCCTTAATAAGAACATGGTATATCACATCAATTCTGTGAATGTATCAAAATATATGTACACACCTGCATATGTATGATATCTATCAAAAGCAGATTTTTGTTTTTGGTCCCACACACACACACACACACACACAAACACACACACACACACAAACACACATACACACAGACAAACCATACACAGTATGATGTGCTTTTGTTGACTGTCTGGTGACATAAAAAACAGAATTTACATAAAATATTTACATAAAATTTAAATAAAACAGAACTTACTAGCACTGAAGTAGAAAATAAAAAAATAACATAAAGCATATAAAAAGGGTGAAGGCAGAAAAAGTATGGATTATATGAGGACGTATGTTTTTTAAGTTATGGCATTGAGGTGTCTCTCTACAGCTTCTTTCCCTTGTAATTATACACTTTGCATAACAACTTGGGTGATCTAATTGTGTGAGATGACTGTACCTTTTGTTTAGTCATTTTGTCTTGTGTTGCTGTGATAAATACTTTTGGGTGCAGTAACTTGTAATGTGTGACCTTTGTTTTGTGGTAAATGCAGTCCACACTTTTAGTTGCTGCTTAGGTATAAGTTGGTAGCATTTGTGTGTAGTGGCTGAATACATTGTGACCATTTTGTGTTGTGGTTGTTGCAGTCTACTTTTGGTTTGGTCACTTGTGTGATTAATTATTTGTGTGGGATGTAGTCACTTCACATATCATTGGATTTTAGAGTGGTGAATGTGGCCTCCCAGTTTGTCAGGCCACAGTGTGTGTGTTGCTGGTTTACTACACTGATGACCACATGGTGCCCATTTTGCATTGTGCTTGTGACATTTCAGTTTTGTTGTGTCTGTGTGTTGTTGTTGGTGTATTACAGCAACTTTCATAGTTGATCTACTTGTGACCCTTTTGGTTTGTGGCTGTTGCAGTTCACTTTTGTGTTGGGTCACCCGTGTTACTGTTCTGCTGTAGTTAAATGCAGTAACTATTTGTTAACCTGATGGTGGTGGCCATTTTGTCCCAAAGTGGGAGTGGCACTTGTTTGGCTTGTTTTGGTCGTGATGAATGCTTGTTGCTATGACTTTGTTAGGCCCTTTTGTGTCTTTGAGATCTTGTTGGTCCCATTGAAAGACTTTGTGATCATCCCGACCCCTAAACACCTTTTTGAAAGAAGCAGTACCTTTTTTCTGTGGCCTTATTGATGTTCAAGTTGATAGGTAATCAAATTGCAATAAATAAATAGTACTGGTACTGTACGTAGGTAGGTACTAGCTTGGGTCAGGCTGGTGAGGGCTGATTACATACATCATAGAGTCTGATTGATACAGGACTTTTGAGACCAATACTAATTTCAATATTAATATCAATATTTCAACATATCAGCCAATATTCTTGAATCACATAGCTTTTGTTTTGTGTAATGTTTTTATTGAGTCCTCACCAAGATAATGATAATGCAGTTTGAAATTAAACTTGTTTTATTGACACGATGTCAAGTGAGCAGCGGAAGGCAGGATGTAAGTACAGGCAGAAAGAGTTTATTTACAGGACTATGTACAAGAACAGCTCTCAAAAAAGCATAGCAAAACAGGCAAAGATTAGGCAAAGAACAAGCACAGGACTAACAGCAATGCTAGCAAGAGTCTGAATGCATTAAAACAAACAAAACTAAACAAGACACCAAAATAGCTGAAAGCACTGAATCATGATGTACAAAAAGCTTGGCAGTGTCCATAAGAAGCACTTCCTTTCTCTAGTATGCATTGTGGTATTTATTTAATGCCTTGCAACAAGAGTGCGCTCCAGTGAATCCTTATATATTGTCCATAATAATTGTGAACACAGATCAGCTGGGAGCAATCAGGTTGACCTTGGTGCATTCTGGGTACTGTAGTCCTGGCCTGTAGTTCTACCATGCATGTGCAGAGTGCAACTGCACTACATTCGAGGAGCTCGTGGAGGCAGAGCCATGACAGGATGTGCAACTTTGTGGCTTCACACTAACATTAGCCTACACATTTGTAAAAAGATGCTGGCTATCTTTTTTTTTGGCTGCTAAGCATGTTAGTTCATGTTTTTTTGTATGTCCTGGTTTAATAATGAACCAATCCAATGCATGGGCTGTAATATTGCGTGTCATGTATATTTACCATTATTTAAGGTGTTTAGGCTATATGGACTATTTGTGTTCCATTTGAACTTTTAAAACTACTACAATCAAATTACATAGTCTAACAGACCCAAAGCAGAATAAGTTAAATGTTTTAGTTTAACTATAACGTTAGCAGTCATCAACTGATAAACCTGGAATTAGCTAGATTTGTGGGTAGCTTAACTTAGCGATGGACAGCATTATACTTTATGTTGCCAGATATTGTTTAGTATTACATTAAGGAGAAATGTTTGCACCATTCGCTAGAACTTCCACAATGTTTCAGAAGTGTTTCACAATGTTTTCAATGTTTGTTAGCCGTGCTAAATGTATTTATTGCAACCCTAACACTCCAGAAATTAATTATTGTTACTTATTTTATTATCTTTAATAGAAAATAAAACAGCACAAATCCTACATTCTTACTTACTGAAAACAAATGTTCTAAAATATATACAATTTTCATTAGCCAACCAAAAACCTGACCTGACTTTCAAATGCCTATTGTAGAACCTTTCTAAGGATATCACGTTTATCTCTGCAACTTTGTTATTGATCACATCAGCATCCTGGGTGAGCAGGATGTCCCTCTCCGTTCTGCTGTGCTTCCAAGTCTGTTTATAACGAACTTGAGCGTGGTCTGAGTGATAGGCAGGGTAAGCAGAAATTCGTATGCTACAGCAAGGAGGTGGTAGGCATCTTTGTCAGCACATTGTACTGCCTGTGAATTAATGTAGCAACACTGTGGGCACTCCTTGCAAGAGTTTTCTCTTGTTTTTACAGCAGATTTTAACCTTCTCCTCTTCATTCTCCTTCTCCACTGTCTGTTCTCATACTCTTGTAATGGTCATTTTCAAGGAAAAACTGCTTAATCTGCTGTTGGTCTGACACTTTCTGAGCTCTTGAAAGGTTAACCCTGTAAGCATTAGAACTTCACTTGGGAGGAGTTTCTAGGATCCAAAAGATGCAGGTCAGCATTGACTCAAAGGCTGTGTCCATGACAAGATTAAGTACAGTGATCTCAAAAGTCTTCTCTGGACTTGTGATAGTCTGAACATGAGCCATCTCTCCAGGCCTGATCAACTTTTTCTTTCTCCTGTTTGGTGGCAATGTGGCTTCCACTTGTATGTCATTATTCTGTTCCTGCAATTTCTTATTTGCCACTGGACAAATCTGTCTGCTGCTGCCTTGATGGAGACAAAGTCTCTTGACATGCTTCTCAAACATTCTCATGTAGTCCTAACCATTCTGTGAGCAAGCGGTATATCTATCCCTACTGTGTCCAGATTCTTGCCCAGTGGTGATGTCTGTTCAAATATCACGAGGAAGATCTGTGCTGTTAACACCATCCCATACTTTAACAAAGTCTCAATAAATCCATGTGCACTAATCCAAGTGGTTATTTTATTAGTCACCTAGTCTTGTATAGCTGCCAATATAAGAATGACATCCACATAGAGACTATTATCTGGATGTGCAAAATATCCAAATACTTTCCTAAAAGCAGCATCCTTGGCTCACTGTTGTGTCTCTCTATTTGGAGATTGGCATCTGTGTCGATGGTCCTAGCTCTCAATCGCGCACACACTCATCCTTTTGTATGATTCATGAAAAAAGCAATATCATTCAGTAGTGCTTATGTACGTCACTCTGGATAAGGGCATCTGCCAAATGCTATAAATATAAATGTAAGTGTGGTGCAAATAGTGATCTGCTTTCAGTGACTGATTGTCTTGTATTTATTACATTATGTGTCATGTAAAGGTAAGGTAAATAACACTCCAAGAATTGTTCGGGTTTTTTTAAATTATCATTAATAGAAAATAAAACAGCACAAATCTTGCATTCTTACAAATTTTTTCCTATTGAAAACAAATGATAAGATATCCTAAAATGAATACAGTGATTTCCTTAAATAAAATGTAAGCATTGCTTACACGTGAACTAATAATTTTTTGCTCAGGTATTAAAGTATTTTACATTTTTCTCCAAAAACAAACCAAATAAGATAAGCAAATGTTTACCATCTTTCAACAAGACACAATATATCCATCCATCCGTCCATTATCTATAGCGCTTTGTCTGTCTGGGTCGCGGGGAAGCTGGAGCCAATCCCAGCATCTTCAGGCGAGAGGCGGGGTACACCCTGGGCAGGTCGCCAGTCCACCACAGGGCCAACACAGACAAACAACCACACACGCTTGAATTCAGGGCAATTTAGAGTAGCCAGTTGACCTAATCTGCATATCTCTGGACTGTGGGAGGAAACCGGAGCACCCGGAGGAAACCCACGGGGAGATCATGCAAACTCCGCACAGAAAGGCACCCTGGGTGATCCGGGGTTTGAACCCAGGACCTCCTTGCTGTGAGGCGACAGTGCTAACCACCGCAACACCGTGCCACCGTGCCGCCCAGACACAATATAATGAAAGAAAATTAAACAAAATTATTTTATTTGATGTTCTTTTTGTTTATTTGTTGCTTTTTGATCAGCCAGTCAAAAATTGCAATGCCTATAGTAGAACCTTTCTAAGGAGATCACGTTTCTCTGGAACTTTGTTAATGATCACATCAGCAACCCAAGTGAGCAGGATGTCACTGTCTGTCGCTATCAGCATGAAAGCCTCCGAATGATCCTGTGAGGGTTTGCTTACCTGTTTTTAATGAACATGATCGTTAAAAATGTACATTGGCAGGTGACCTAAATGATAGATAGGATAAATAGAAAGTTGTATGCTACACCAAGGAGGTGGTTTGAATTTTGTCAGCATATTGTACGACCTGTGAATTTGGTAGCAACACTGTGGGCACTCATTGCAAGAGGAACTGTTTTTACAGCAGATTTTAACTTCCTCCTTTTCATCCTCCACTGTTCTGGCCTCGTACTCTTGTAATGGTGACATTTTCAGTCTTTCCCACTGTAGAGCAATACTGCTTACTTTTCATTACAAGTTTTCCACACTTGCTGAGCTCTTGAAAGGCCAGCAGTGGAAGTGGGGAGGCCTTCACTTGAGAGAAGAAAACACTCAGATCAGAATAGAGTGTGCCAAGAATCAGAAATCTTCTGTGCATTGTCTCAGTGGTTGTGTCCATGATAAAATTATGCACAGTGATTTCAAAAGTCTTCTCTGGCCTTGTGACAGTCTCAAAATGAGCCATCTCTCCGGGTCTGACGAGCTTCTTCTTTCTTCTTTTTGGTGGCAAAGTGGCTTCCAAGAATCCAATTCTATTTCTTTATCCTGGTCCTTCAATTTCTCATTTGCCCACTGGACAAATCTGTCCACTACTTCTTCCAACATTACAAATCCAATGTAGATAATATTTGTTGAGTTATTGTTTTAAAATATTTTTTTGACATAATATCATGACTATTATAAAGAT
>JAQQZR010000219.1:0-16000 GCA_030068235.1 Notoglanidium macrostoma | reverse complement strand
ATGCAGCTGGGTAAGATAATGCCCACAATATCATCACGCTCAATGGGGGCCACTTTGAAGAATCTAAAATATGAAACCTATTTTGTTTGGGTTTTGTTTTTGTTTTTTTACACTTTTTTGTTTGCTACATAATTCAGTACATGTGTTGCTTCATATTTTGAGGTATTCAGTATTGTTTTACAATGTAGAAACCAACAACAAAAGAAAAACCTATGAAAGAGAAGATGTGTCCAAACTTTTGACTGGTAGTGTAGATTTTGCACTGAAGTTGCGCAATGGGATTTGGATTCCTCAGGATGTAAGAAAAAAGCTAGCAGGATGTTGCTACTTTCATGTAAGCACAAGCAATCAGTCAGATATGATGCAAAGACCATTAATGTGAACGTGGTTGAAATTACACTATTAGTTTGTTTGGGAAATAGAACCCATTAAATTCGTTAGGGAATATTCTGAGTAAGTGCAAACAACTTCAAAAGTTTAAGCCACATCCACTTTGGGTTTAAATGCAAACAGAGAATAAGATACAATTATTTGGAGTGATAAACAGTTACAGATACAAATAATAGGATTGAGTTACACTACTTGCTCATAAATTTGTGAGAATTTGTACCACTTGATTCGAAAAGTTTTGATGATTATGTTTTTTCAACAAAAAATGTTGTAAACAAAAGTATACCAACGAAAAGGACCAAAATATTGAACGTAATATTGCATATTGAATTTTTGTTTTTTATTTGAAGTGTTAGGAGAATCAAAGTTGGTCTCTACACAAAAAATAAATAATTAAAATTCTTAACAGACAATTTAGAAATGAATTGATCCTTTAAACTCAGTGGCTTGTTCAGGTAACTTAGGCTTCTTTTCAGATATAGCCCGTGTCCTCACAAACCTCAAATATGGGTTCTCCAACATTAGCAAATTACTTCTTTAGTTTCATCCCATTAGTCAATTTAACTCATTGTGTCTGGTTTTTTTTTCTGAACATTTCTTACTAAATCAAAAATCCTTAGCCTATGCTCAATGGTAAAATTACTGCAATTTTTTTTTTTCTAATGTTGCCTGTGATCTCTGCCTGCTGAGTAAATTAATTAATCATGTAAATACACAGCCAGTTTAACAAAAAAACTTTAGTAAAATCAATCAGTCGGATGATGGAGCCATCTGTGCCCATGAGCCACGGGAGCAAAACACTCTCTGCGTGAGAGCGATGGAATAGTTTCTCTCTCCTGTCAATCACAGTGAAACTAGCTAATCATGGGCATCTGAGAGCTCATGGATGTGAAAGAGAGAGGAAAAAAAATCAAACGTTTGAATCGCTAGATGTTTGAATTACCAGTTGCTGAATTATCCTTGATGCACGAACGCCTTTGTTTACACTGTGGAGTTGGGAGTGAAGAAACTGAAATACTAATGGAAAATATGAAAATTTTAGTTTGTATTCAAAATTCTATTTGAAATTACATTTACCAAACTAAATTAATCAGTAATATTTGTGCAGTGAAGCATGTCAATGTTTGCAAATACTGCAAGTGACTTTTACCACAGGTAGAGAGAGAGAGCGTGAGAGAGAGAGCGAGAGAGAGAGAGAGAGAGAGAGAGACACGGATGATGCTAAAGATTTAAGACTGATGAATTAATCTTACTGATAAAATCTAGACATGAGTTATTGAGGACTGCTTTACTTACTGTATAATGATTTTGTGTAATCTATAAATTATATTTATTTTTAAAATACACTGTATTATTATTATTAAAGTTTTACTGGCGGCACGGTGGTGCGGTGGTTAGCACTGTCGCCTCACAGCAAGAAGGCCCTGGGTTCGATTCCATTGGTCACCCAGGGTGCCTTTCTGTGTGGAGTTTGCATGTTCTCCCATTGCATGCATGGGTTTCCTCAGGGTGATCCGGTTTCCTCCTACAGTCCAAAGACATACAGATTAGGTCAACTGGCTACTCTAAATTGCCCATAGGTGTGAATTGGCCCTGTGGTGGCCTGGCGACCTGCCCAGGGTGTACCCCGCCTCTCGCCTAAAGTCTGCTGGGATTGGCTCCAGCTTCCCCGCGACCCAGACGGATAAAGTGGTATAGATAATGGATGGATGGATGGAAAATTTTACCATGTGAATGGTATTCCTAGGCCACTACGTATTTATGATGAATGGGGTTTTGTATGAAAAATGTACAATGGTTAAAGCTCAGGTTGTGGAAGGATTAAGGCCTCAGCATACGTAATGAAGAGGCTACAGCTATAAGAGTTCTTCTTCTTGAGCTTACAAGCCTGTATATTCTGTGTATTGTGCATGTGTGAAAGCTCCAATCACAAACATCGTCTTTAATAAGCCTCACCCTGGGCTTGGTCATACTTTAAAATCCAGTGAAATAAAGAACGCTCTCTGAGTTAGCAGGGATTTTTCATTTCATTTGTTATTTGGGGTGTTTGAGTGTTCATTACTTTCATTGAACAGTATACACACTTTGCTAGACAAATGACTTTCTCTTGAATTTCTTAAACGTCTCATGAACATACAAAGCGTATGTTACAGGCAGGCACATCAAAGGTATGTCTTTCACCTTGCAGTGAATTTCTCCATCTTTTCTGAATCATTTCTAGACTATTTTACTTAGCAGACTGTACTGGTAATTGGTGTCTATTTATTTCACTAATAATATCAGCGATAATGCTTCAGTTTTTAGTGTCCTCAAACTTTCCACCACTCCAGCCGTTTCCCACATCTTCAAGACCTTCAATCTGATGACTCATATCTGTAAAACCTCAGATGATTTTCTCACTTCGCTTTATATTTTATTACTTTTTACTTTATTTATTTTGTTCATTTATTCATGTGACAGCTGGCAGCAAAGCAGGGACACCTGGATGTTCCAGGCTCCGGTTAAAAAGCAAGAGTAAAGGATCTTTTGAAGATAACTCGAAGTTTTCGGCATGTCTAAGGGGTTTAAGACATCTGTAAAGACATTTAATATCCACCCCAAAAAAAACATCTGCATCCAGGTTTTAGATGTTTTTGAAGACGTTAAAAAAAGAACCATATGAAACGTCCAAACCTTGCGCTCGGTTCTCTTTGCAGAGACAAGTTGGTTGTTTCTTACTTGTCTGTCTTTATAATTTGAACTAAGCTGGAATTGGTGTTACAGCTGTTACAGCTACATATTTATCAAAAACCTGTTTCATGTTACTGGATTATATTATGCTGTATCTAAACTCAGAATCACCATATCCATGTCCCTTTCCTAGTTTTATTCATTGTCATTCATCCTTAATGCCCACTTTATCCTGCTTACAGTGAAGGTGAATTTAGGACCCTGAACCTTGTTGGGACATCAGTCCATTGCAAGGTATCATGCACACTTACAGTACATTTGACCCTAAGGGCAAATTAATTGTCAACAATTCGTCTACGCACAACATTAGAGGAAACCCGAGAACTCGGAAGAAACCCATATGGACACAGAACATGCAAAACTCTGCATATGTATAATTTCTTTTGTATGCAACAACTGTAAAACTCCAATTAATTATTATTATTATTTAAGAAACAACCAAAATAAGAAATATGTTAACACAAAATGACGGAAAATCTACTTATGTAGGATTCAGTTGACCTGAATGCCCCGCCCTTTCCGAGCATACTTCCGAATACTTACACTCACACACCCTTGCTTTTTCCGTGCTAAATAATAACTATGATCCTCCATTTTTCAAAACTTGGGTTCTCAAACTTGTTAGCCAGTATGGTTGAATTACTGATTGATTGATTTATTTAGTTTGATTGACATACCAAATATGTTATTCTGAATCACACTGCCAAGTCCATATGTAATAATATGTAGACATGCACTGGAATGTATTAGTTTTGAATACATAACCACACTGAAGTGTTATTACTTGATTCTATGCACACTTTACATTTAACTGCACTGAAGTATTTGAGAGATTTTCATTTGAATGTATCGCATCACACTGAAATGTTCACACTGAATTGTATTACAACTTATATTATGCATGGTTACATTATTTTAAACATTTAAATAAATATGTTAACTTTTTAAATATGTTTAATTTTTATCAACCATTGGAAGGATTCTGAAATAATGGTTGTTCTTCATCTTTGTCGTCCTCCTGGTGCTTCCTTCCAGACTCACGACGTCACTTGTAAAAATGCTAAATGCGGAAGGCGCTCCCTAGAGGTTTGTCCGTTCTGGGCTACTGTAGCGGCGCAACATGGCGGCTCCGTAGAGGTAGACCCGCTCCGTATGTAGATATAAAGGGCTCATTTTACGCTAACAAAAACACAACGATTCAGAGTTTCAGGTAATTATACACTGATGAAAACATACTTATGAACACCTTATTTCTCTTCTGATAACAGATTCCCCTAAAATCCTACATAGTGTACATTTAACACTTTCATAACACTTGGGTTTGAATATTATAAAGTGCTGCTGGTTTGCACTCTGTTGGTTCTTGAAGTACACGTTAGTTCTCCTAAAGCTGTAAAAGCCCATCCCAACACTAGAACTACACTCAGGCCTAAGAGTCACAATGGTCACTTGCACTTTTTCATGCGTTTCAAATTCAGAATTAAATGGAGTCTAAATTCATTTGGTAGACCGGATTAGAACCGTTATTTGGCTGGTTTTTACGCTGTATGTTTGACCCCACCTCGCACTATAACAAACATCTCAATCCTGTCGCTGGGAGTAGTAAAGGGATGATAATGGAAATTCTTACAACCTTGCCAGCATGCGCAATCATATCCTGTCATCTCGGGCAGCTTTAAAAGCATAATCCATTTTCACTGCTTCTGAAAGTAGGAACTATCCTGCAATATTTAGTACGACACCTGGTAATGATTGCCTTTGAGTCATCTCCTGAATTCCTTTCATTTTGACACTAGAGAGACTCTCCATCGTCAAAGTGCCTTGCTGACCTCTGAGGAGCCTATGCTAGCAGATTTGATGATGAAGATACAGATACACCTTTATGATGCAGATACAGATACACCTCTCCACCTGATAAAACAGAATTGAAAATGATTCATCGCTATACCAGATGCAAGGATTCCTGCCCCTATGTCTCTTCTGACACAGGCTGCGTACGCGCCATTACTTATAGATTTCTCTCAAACTATGCGACCCAGTTTCAGGAGACTTTTTATCAAATCTGCATGTAAACCAGATATCAAGTTTCCAAATGAGTGTGACAGGTCAGAATGTATTTCATGAAGATGAAAGACGAATATGTCTGGAGAGCTGTTTTTAACTGATAAGAGCACGGACTTCTACAGAAACCTCAAAGAGAAGGTCAGTAACATGGGAATTGATTTACATCTTCTTTAGTTAATGTACCGGTGATGGCTTTGAGTTCCTTTTCTTAATATAGTTTATTAAATTGAACCACAAGTGCTACTGCATGAAGGTGCAAACAAATGGTCATGATGGTTTAAATTAGGCTACTGTTTTTTTTTTTATATTGCTTATATTAAAAATAGAATCAACTACATTGATTAGAAAATATCACACACAGGTACAAACAAAAAATAACCTGTGCAAACAGGATTGTTTAAAAAACAACAAAAAGCCATGCACACATCTCTAGTTGTCACCAATTATGAACTTCAGTGATCTTCAGTGAAATATAGCTCTGATTAAGGAACTGTCAGAAAAAAAGTCCTTCCAGTTTAGACCACAATGACTTCTGGTTTAATTCCAAATACCAACATGAATATTTGGAGCACTAAAATATCTGATATATGGAATGACTTCCAAAGGTATTCAACTGCCTGAGAATTGAATAGATTTATCTGAATTGCAAATTATCAATATGCATATTATTATTATCAGTATTTTTATCGTAAACTCATTCTCTTACAGTAAATTTTAAAAATGAGTCAGAAATCATTCTTTCTCAGCAGGTCCTTCAACGAAAATCAATAACTGCTAACATGAGTATAGTTAACCCCAGTTATAGAAGCTCCAGATGAAAGATATTAACCAGAACTGAAATGACTTATAATTGGCCTGTGAAATATTAAATGAGCTCCCATGTTCTGGACAAAAACTTCCACAACTGAACCTTCATCGAAGAGACTGCACTGAGAGTCTGAAGACAAGGAGTGAAAATGAAGGCTATTACAGCATTTTAAGGAAGCTTAAAATAAGGTAATAGAATTCCATACCTTGGGAATAAGGTGTAAAATTACGCTATGGACAAATATTTGTGGACACCTGACCATTACACCCATATGTGGTTCTTCCCCAAATTGTTCCCATAAACGTCGAGACACAATTGTACAGGATGTCTTTGTATGCTGTAGCTTTCCAATATCCATTTACTGGAATTAAGGAGCCCAAAAATGTTCCATCATGACAATGTCCCCGTGCACAAGTTGAGGTCCATGAAGACATGGCATGCCAAGGTTGGTGTGGAAGAACTCAAGTGGCCTGAGCAGAGTAATGACCTCAACCTCTCACCTGATATCAGTGTCTGACCTCACTAATGCTGTTGTGGCTGAATGAGCAATCCCCGTTTTCATATTCCAGTCTAGTCAAGTGGTCTAGTGAAAAGAAGAGGGGGACTAAGTCTGGAATGGGGTGTTCAAAAAGCACATTATGAACATGACGGTCAGGATGTCCACAAACCTTTGGCTATAAAGTCTATATCTGGAACGTCAGCTAAGCAAAGTTGGCTCAATAATGAGGAAGTGGAAGCTGCATCACACCACCCAAGCACTACCTGGATCAGGCCCATAAACTCAAAAGGCTGAAACAAGACTGACTACGAGGGAAGCCACCGCGCAGGCCAACAGTCACTCTGAAGGAGTTCTCTGCAAAGAGAACTGACAGTGGCGTGACGGTGCACCAGACAACCAATCCAAGAGCTATGCATAAATGTGGACTGTATGAGAGGGTATCTAGTAAGAAACCTTTGCTCACGAAGAGCCATTTGAAAGAACGAAAGTGACTCAGTGAAGATATGATCATCTTATGTGATGAGATCAAGATTGAAATATTTGTTTGAGATGCCTAGACTGAAATATAGTATTGGCAGCATCATGCTCTAGGGACACTGTTTCAGTCAACAAACTACATCCAACCAACATGAGCTGATAAGCTGATCTTATTATAGATTTTTATAATAAGTGAAAGTGCATTATGAAAGAATTGGGAAAATGAAAAACTGTAAAGCATGTGGTTTAGTGTGAGACTGTGCTGGGAGGACGGTGTTTGGGAATATTTGCAGATATTTATATAATCCCTCTCCCTCTTCCCTCTTCCACTTTTAGACGTGAGCTGTGTGCGGCTGTCAGCAGGGCAAACAGAAGCCAAGCGGCAAAACTGACAAGCAAGCTGAAAACTTGTAATTTTGTTTGTTTTTCGAGCTTCACACGAGTGTCTGTCAGCCGTGTCAAGGGGCGCAATGAAAAATGCACTCGTATTCTGCTGTGTTCTCTGACAGGGGTGCTGCTGACATTGTCACGTAGATGCTGAAACCTGGGAACTGCTCAGGGAACAAGACAGTGCATGCACGGGATCCTCTCGACAGTAGGAGATGTTAACTAGAATCGTGGATGTGCTGTTGCTTGATTGAGCAGATCCAAGTAATTTCTTCTTCCTCACCAATGATCACCGTCTCCCTTGCTAGTATGATGCCAAGTTGTATCCGGATATGTTTGAGGACTCCACCTCAGCATCATCATTACTCCCCAAGCTCGTCCTTCCTTTCAGAGCAGATCCACGGTACACCATGCTCCCACCTGCTACAGAAACAAAGAATTATTAAGATATTAACTGTGAGATTGTTATATCATAACCGTCAGGGTGCCTAGCGCCAATCCAGCTTTGATTGATTCCCTTTTTTAAATACAACTAAAATAAAATAGATCTTTTTGAACAGAGAAAACACAGAAAGTGCTGGACTGTTCCTTTTTAATTAGTTTTGGTCCATAGTTCAGGTGCATGGCTATGCTAGAAATGAAGTTGTTGCTTCCTGACCAGGACCGTGACAGCTGGCGAGAGTTTGCATGATCAGATTCACTGATTAGGCAGGTGTGGAAAAAAAAAATTCCTGCTCTGAGAAGTCTGAGTGTTCAACTGATGTATCATTTAAATGAACTGAACTGTGACAGATATAAATGGGGACACACCACAATGGAATCTGCATCATGGTAATAAAGGGATTTCCATAATTACAGAGAAGATGTGCACTGGAACAATTCACAATGATAATTAAGTCAATCATCTCCCTGTTGAGTCCCAGTGTTTGCACACAGATTACTATTTGAAAAATCTGACCTTTGGAATTCAATGGGACGCATTGGGCTACGACAGTAGACTTCCGTCTCTTTCTGTCTTTGGCATTGATTTTTGCCTCTCCTCAAGATAATCTAATTTTCTGCACGTCTGTTTTTCATCCTCTGCACCAGGTGTTCTTTGGCCTTCCTCTTGTCATTTTCCATTAGGAATTCCTCTCCAATGCTTGTTTCATGACGTTAAAGTTCTTTTTCTCAACCTATTCGTTTCCACATTCAGGTTTTGCTTGTTGTGGATCTGGGTTTTTGGTTGATCCGTTGCTATAATGCAGCGTTGCCAATCGTGTTTGGCCATCTCACTCCTGGGATGTTTCGTAGACACTGGTTGACAAATCCTTGTAGAAGTTTGATCGAGGTTGATGTTTCTTTCCATATCTCTGACCCAAGGAGAAATTGGAGTTGGAGTGTCTGGCTTTTCCAAATTGCTTTTAGCCATTGTGAACGCTTTTTGAACTTTTCTTTTCCGCGACTTTATATCTTCACCAGTACCCTTCAGTTCTGCTGACTACGCTTCCCAAGTATGTGTGCTCCTTAATGTTTACTACTTCTGTCCCTTTGAATTGGATATTTTCTTCTTGATTGGAGTTGATTCACATGGTTTTTGTCTTTGGTGGGTTGATAAAGAGGAATGCTTTCTTTGCGGTAATTTCTAGGTTGCTGACTTTGCATTACCCAGTGTATGCCTTGGAGGTTGTGCTGTCTTACAAACCCACCAAAGACTATCGGAAGTACTGTTGTGCACAATTCATCTGAAATAAATCTGAATTGACTCATTTACATGAGCAATTGGAAACATGAGCAATGGAATAGATACAGTTTGTACAGATACTATAGAAGTTACAAAGAAAAAATCTGTGAAAGTCAGGGAAGAAACTTCTGTGAAGATGGCGCCACATATGCTGAGAATGTGAATATGAGTTTTTTTATTTTTTTGCGCAAGCAAAATAAAAATTAGCTCTCAAACAATTTTACAAGCATAAGAAATAAAGAAGCATATATGTTTATGCAAATATGTTAATATAATAACACAATATATAATATTGTGTATATATAATAATATAATTCACAAATGAACCAGGCATGTTTGGAATCATTTGGGCATTACTGGGGTGCTGGGTGATGTGACGTCACTAAAAAATTTCTATAAAACTGTTTGAGCAGAAATGTTTATTTTGCATGCATAAAATTTTTTTTTTTTTTACCTTCTCATCATGCAGGGTACTAGCTTCGCAATGCTGCAAAATGAATGCACTTGCCTTGCCTTGTTTTTCACACATTTAGGAAACACCACCCCCAACATGCATAGTATTGAAACAAACACACAAAACGCATTTGAAAATTAAATGCTATATAAATCCTGGTAATAAATCATGTTTTATTCTCATGGGCAGACAATAGTAAAGCTGCATTGTTTTATATGTACTGCTCCTTCCCCATTTTATACCATAGATATATAAATAAACAAAAGGGAGCTTCACATTTCAGGGAGTTGCACCTGCCAGAATTAGTTGTCCAATAGATCAGCAGAATCAGATAAACCCCGGATGTGTTAAATTTCCAGCGATCAGCCTTGAGGCAAAATCTTCACACCCTATTATCTTCACATGGTGTCAAAGAGCTAAATCCCTCAGGCTTTTCTGCTTTTCTAACCTATGTCTGGCATGTTTTATTGAGAGGTAAGGAATGAATCCAGAAATAAGTCTAGCCAGAGGACATGCTGCAAACAAAGGCCTGGCATTTGGCTTAGCTGTCAGTATTGTTCAATAGTAATCTTAAGCTTTTCAGATAATGCTTAATGCGGGTAGATGAAGCTACTTGTGAAAGAACACTAAATAGGATGGCTAAATGGTGACAGCAGGTAGAGTAGGGTAGGGTAGTATAGGGTATGGTATTTGATAATCCATACGCTAATAATCACCTGCTGTTATTGCCATCCCTTCCAGAAGTGTTATGAGAATAAAATCTTCATATTTCCATACATAGATTAATGTTCAAGGGTAAATCCTTCTCAAGTTCATGGAAACCGACCACAAACTCATGCAAATTAATTGCAATTTTAAATTTACCATAATGACAATAGAAATAATAGAAGAATTTTTTTTTACCAACTAGGAATAACATAACTTTCAAAAATGGTACAGGTGGTTGACCCATAAAACATTTTCTTTCTAATAATTGTCACATTATTTCAGGGTTGCCAGGTCTCTCCTCCCCAAAAGACCTGAAACTAGTCCAAAAAGTTTAGAGAGATGCACATTTTATCTTTTTTTCTTTTTCAGTCTTTGCACAGGAAACAAGGTCACTTTTGTGAGCAAGCATTTGTGTAATGCAGTATTTGCACCCTGCCTTTTTATCATTGCCTTTTAGGGTCAATATGGCCTTTCCCAATCTTTGCAATTAATCTTACCACATGTGGTTCAGTGCATTGTAGATTGTAGACTGCCTGTACTTCCACTTTCCCATTGTTTGCCATAGATCATATTTATGGAAATTGATTATTCAATTTGAATTCCATCCAAATTCCATTTTAAAAGTTCTTGATGGTGCAGACCATTTTAAACCGGCCCAAAAATACAGCCATCTTAAAACTAGCCCAGTTTGCCATAAAAACTATGACCATGAACACTCCAGATAATGTAGCTGGATATAACCAGCAAAAGTAAGTTATCCACAGGGTTCACCTTTTTTGGTGTTGTTGAGAGCAATGGCTTGCTTTCAGGATAAACGAATATTAAAAACATTTTGAATACTGTAACCGCAACTGGTCTTTATCAAAATCTGACATTCGCCTTAACAAATGTCTTTGCAATGTGAAAAGCAGCTACTTACCAATCTCATAGCCTCAGGAAACTGGAGTTTACTGACTTAAAAAGGTTTTTGTTGTTGTTGTTGTTGTTAGAGACACAATCGATCCACACTCCAAAACGGCATCATTATTATGCAATTTGTTTTAAATGTTTCAAATTAAATTGTACGTCACTTATGCTCATTGAAGTGCAATGTGGGCTGCAGGTTCGACGTTGTGTCTGTTTTTCCCTCCTCCAGCACTATTTCAGATCAATAAAACATGCTGTGACTCAGTGTAGAGGAATGGACTTGTTACAGTGAAGAGAACAAAAAGCAGATATCTTCTTTGGTGCTGCATTCAGCCTCTCCTCAGGACCAAAGTCTTCGAAACATTTTCAAGAAGCTACAACCCTGATTCCAGAAAAGTTGGGATGCTGCGCAAAACATACATGAAAACAGAATGCAATGATTTGCAAATCCTTTCTGACCTATTGAATACAATACAAAGGCAAGATATTTTATGTTTCTTGCAAAGATTTTCTTGTTTCTATCTATTTATTAATTTATACATTCATCCTTAATGACCGCTTCTTCCTGTCAGGGTTGTGGTGGATTCAGAGCCACATGGATTTGGACAGCAAGCACAAAAACACCACACAGTCAGAAACTCAATGTGATGTCAGCTTTGCAGCAACAAATATAAGGCTTCTTATCACAGGGTCACTACTATCATTACATCTCATAGTGAATGGAAATGTTGCTGAATGTCCTTTAACAGGAGAGGTTTGTTGGCTCTGACATGTAAAATACCATGCAGAAAGAAAACTGATAAGGATTCATTACTTGTCTGTGTGTTATGAGGAAGAGAAGGATAGAGATGGAGAAAGAGATGGAGAAAGAGAAAAAGGGCGAGAGGGAACTATTGTCACTTTTTTTGAAAGTAGCTCGAGGACCCTGCTCATGTTACCTAAGCTTTTTGGATGGATAGAGGACTTCGATCAAAAGGTAGACAGCTTAAATGATGTAAATTGCTCTTTAGACATCAGCACAGTCTATAGTTAAATCAGTTTTTTGATATTTCAAATACGAATGTCCACTTCAGATTTGCACACATAATGTGTTATTATTTATAAACATGAACAAGAAAGAATGTATTCATTCACAAACAAGCAAAGATATGTTTTAAAAATTGATAGTAAAAAGTATTTGTAGGTTCTGTTAAAATTTATGTAAAAGTTACATAGATTTCAAAAAATATGTAGCAATCACATTGAAGGTTAAGGACCTTTCTAAAGTTCACAGAGGAAACATTATTAAATAACACATCGAATATAATACACCACAGAGCAATAAGAAAAACCTTAAACATCCCAGTCAGTGCAATTAGTTTGGTAACATGAGCATTTATGGAACCATAGCTAATCATCTGTGAACATGTGCAACAGGAAAAGATATCACAATGTGCTCTTAAACTTATAATAGGGCAGGTAAGTGAGAAGTCAGCAGTCATTTGAAAAGAGTTGCAGGATGACCTGAAAGCAGCAGGAAGAACAGTTACACGGAGCAATGAACAATAAGCAATGAACTGTACCACAATAATCTACATTCATGGACCATTAAGCATCATCGAAAAAACATGAATGAAGCGATATACCTGGAGATCTCCTAGGCGATATACCTCTCATCATCCAAGGAACTGAATCCGGGGAGAAGATGGATGTTTCAGCAAGACAATGACCCCAAACACACAGCCAAAATGACTTGCATGGAGACCTTACATGTTCTAGCCAATCTCCTGACGTGAATCCCATTGAAAATTTATGGAAATTGAAATTGCCAGTCCATCAGCGGGATCCTTGTAACCTTGGGGAACTGAAAGTGATTTGACAAGAGAAATGGGATAAAATTGAGCCGCAATGCTTAAAGGAAATAGCAAAAAGCTAGATGTCTCACAGCTGTAAACAACAGCTTTACAACAAAGTACTTGGTAACTTGAGTTGTCCTAATACATTTTCCCTAGCAATTTTACTTTTTAAAGAAATCTTTGATTATGTTTATGCATTCTATTTGTATATACAAAGTCAAAGACATTATGTACTGTATGTACATTTGAAGTGGATATATGTGATTGAAGTATACTTAACCAATATCACACAAGTAAGGGTATGGTTATACTGAATATTGGCATGGCCATAGGCACGAGCCTGCAGGGCTGGGTGCTGAGCTAATCACAGCCATGTCGATATTCAGTATAACCGCAGGATTGCATGTGTGATATTGCTTTTCTACAATAGTTCTATAAACAAGAAATTAATTGACATTTTGGACACCGAAATCTGATTATCTTTGCTCAGCTAGCAGATATAGATGCCGAAGAAGCTACACTCACTTTACAGCACATCGGCTATCTTTCTAGCTAGCTCACAATGATTTGTATATTTCTTTTAAAGGTGCTTCTGGTAAAATTGGCTTCCCTTTTTCCTTTTCGTCTTCATAAGTTTTCATAATTTAAGTCAAAAGCTATAGTGCTGAAAAGTATTGTTTGCTATGTCTCCTGATGATATTGCTAACTCGACACTCTACTTCAAGAAATAAAAAATCAACCACGATTTAACTTTCCCTCAGCAGACAGAAGACAGCAGAGGACGCAATAACGTGCACTAGTGGGGATCCGTGTGATGCCGTGAAAACACAAAAAACAGAGCTAAAGTGGGAAAGAGCTTTTGTGAGATTAACTTATTAAACAGATTTACAAACTTTACAAACAAGAAATCTTTTGACAGACTGCTGAAAGCTAAAGAACTGAGAAGCAAGCAAATTTTTTGTTGTTTTACATTTAAGCTTTTTACTTAATTTATTTTTTCCATTTTTATTAATATTTTAGATAATAGGCTGTTATATTTTACTTTAGCCTTTACAAATGTTCATTGCTCAGTGAAGATCATATCAAATATGGCATGTGAACATTTTCAGTGTTGGTGTTTTTTTTTGTATTTGTCATTTTTGACCTTCCAAGAGTGATTGATTTTCTCAAGAAATATTTTCAGTGTTTCAGTGGTAACATCAAGCTTTGATTGATAAATGAGTTACACTAGCAGCAGGCTGGAATACATCTTCAAATCCTGCTGCAGTGGAAGCATGTACATTACCAGCTTTGTGCTCTGACACGCAATTAAACCATCTGCAGTTTTCTTTCTTTCTTTTTTTCTGTCCATGAAAACTCAAGATTTTTCACAGCTGCCGCAAGGCATCACTGTGACCTGAATCCACGTTTCATGTCATTTCCTCCTTCCTTTCTTTATCGAGTCCTTTGTTTACTTTGTCAGACACGGAAATATTGTGCAAAAAGCGCAAGCAGGAAATGTCAGTAATGGCGCAATCTCTTAATTTACAGTATGGCATTACACACATGTGCATATCCTCCAAAATGCCCTTTACAATAACAAATGACTTGCTCTTTGGTTTAGTCAGCTGTGACTGATCATGTGCACGCCACTTTGCCATTTCTCTCTCACCTAGTCTCAATTATTGATTTAAGCTGAGTTTAAATTGGAGTTCAGCTTTTATTACAGTCTTGCAAGTTTTTGTCCTGAGTTTGGTAAGACATGGTACATTTGGGAGTAATGGAAAGGATTAATAAGAACTCTTTAATCAGCTGTATAAAAAAAAATGCATATTTTCAGTTATTTAATTTGTGAAGAAATGTGCTTCCTTTTAGGAAATTACATCTAAAGTGTACCTTTCCTCATTGCTGGAGTGGTACCACTGTGTTTCAAATCTTTAATATTTATCTTTAACCTAGAAATATATACAGTGTTCCTTAAGAAGTGATTTAAGGTTTTTGGCCATAATTTTTCTTTTGTGTAAAGCTTTGAAGGTACATGACATGCACCTTTCCCACTAAAAGATAAATAGCGGTGTAACAAGTCAGCAATTTAGATCGATTCATTCATTTAAAAAGCAACAACTGAAATGAACTGAGGCAGCAATCATGAATTGATTATTTTTGTACTAGGACAAACAACTGTTGTGTACAAAGACAAGACAAGAAAAAGGTAAGTAAAAGAGATTGTTTTTGAATGTGCAGTCAAGATGTCTTTAAATCAATCTTAAGTCAATCAAAAAAGTTTTTTTTTTTTTAAAGTATGCTAAATTTTAAGTCAATCTTTAAATAAAATTCTTACGGACAAAACCGATTGCTAGAACTTTATTTGTGGTTGAGATACATGAGAAATACATTTTAGTCCTGAAAGGTCTGTAGGTTCTGAACAATATTTAGAAGGCTGTCACACACATCTATGGAGATATAGCAGAAAACTTAATATTTATTCCATATATAAAGTATTGATTAATTCTGTGTGAGGAATTCTTCTTTTCTTTCTTGCATCCCCAAGGCTAGCAGTTAATGCTCAGGGAAACTCACTTGCATGTTGCAGGTTGTATAATTTTTTATAGCATATAGCCAAATTATTGATATAAATCCTTAAAGGCTAAACTGGTTTAAAACTGTCCAATCAGACTGAAAAAAATATTTAAAGCCTCTAATTAATATTTTAACTTAACAAATGTGATGGCCATGTTAGAACATTTAGCAAATAGAACATTTAGCAGTGCGTCATTAACAGCCCCTCATATGAGATGAATCAAGTGAATCACTCATCTGGTCATTTCAAACCTGACTATAATGGCTTCAATCAGGAAAGCATCAGAGCAAAATGAGAGAGAGAGAGAGAGAGAGAGAGAGAGCGAGAGAGCGAGAGAGAGAGGTGATGGCCTATTACTGTGAGCCTGTGGTGCTGAGCTTCATTGGCCATCACATCTGCAAAAAAACGTATATGTAACAAGGTATGAGATGCTGGTACTTGTTCACTGTATTATATTAT
>JAQQZR010000218.1:5932-16001 GCA_030068235.1 Notoglanidium macrostoma | reverse complement strand
GATGCTGGGATTGGCTCCAGCTTCCCCGCCACCCAGACGGATAAAGCGCTATAGATAATGGATGGATGGATGTCTGTTTTACGCTTTTGGTAGCCATCAACAAGCTTCTGGCAGAATTCCGGTTGGATATTTGACCCCTCTTCTTGGCAGAATTGGTAGAGTTCTATTAAATTAGTGTGTTTCCTGGCACAGACATGACATTTAAGCACAGTCCATATTTTTTAAAGGGTCGAGGACTTGTATTAAGCTCAATGTTAGCCCGCTTTTACAATTCCATTCCCAGCTTCGATGAGTGTTCATGACAGGGGTCGTTGTCCTGTTCGAGCACCCAGTTGTGTCCGGCTTTCAAACATCTAGCTGAAGGTTTGAAGTTCTGCTGAAGAATTCTGAGGTCCTTTATTATTCCATCTCTTTGTGAAATGCACCAGTTCCACTGGCAGCGAAACAGCCCCAGAGCGTAATATTACCACCACCATGCTGAACAGCTGCTTGTGGCAATCGGTGCGATACATAGAACCATGCAGATGCAGGTCGAAAGCTTCAGTTAATGTTCACATCAAACATCAGAATGAGGAAAATGTGATCTCACTGACTTTGGCATTCTTGTTGGTACCAGAAAAGTTGGAATGAAAAAAAAAACACATCCTGTACACGGCAGTCCTGCGGATTGCGAATGAGACGGGTCTGAGGGGAACGGCCAGACTGGTTCTAGCTGACAGGACGGCTACAGTAACTCATATAACCGCTCTTTACAACCGTGGTGAGCGGAAAAGCATCACAGAACACACAGCATGGTGAAAGCACACGACCTGCTCTGATCCTCATGCTCGTAGAGCCGTGTGCGTTTGAAGCCATGCCTGAAATGCGATGGACCTCCAAGGCTCAAGGCTCCAAGGCTCCAAGGATAGGAAATATTGCGAGCTGCACGGTGTGGAAAAAAACAGAGCAAGAGAAAGAAAGCAGCAGGAACGATAGAACAGGTTACTGGCTTTATTCCTAGTGAGCTATAAATCACATTAAAGTGCAGATGGAGAACACACATGCAGCCGAATGCTGCATCTCACACATTGACCTGTACGCTATTCCACAGTAAACCACGATAAGGAACGGATTGAAATGTCCGCAGGCACACGGAAAAAGCGGCGTCATATTTTCTTCCTTTTTTCCTGGACGCTGCAGCTGAAGTCCATGTCGGCCGGATTGGTGGCTTTCGTCTGTGCGATGCGCCTGTCACCATTGAAATTCCACATGTGTCCAGGGCAGGTTTGTCTCCTTCTCTCGGGGCGTCTGTTTGAAATGGAAATTGGCTTGGATAACAGAAGTGTGCCACACACACACACACACACACACACACAATGACAAACACTGGTCCTCAATGCCTCGTTTCGGTGATGTCCCTGAGGCTCTGTGCTCACACCCGTCTTCGTGCAATTTTGAATTTGCACATTTGGAAATGGCACACAATTCAAAAGACGCCTAGACAACGTGAAGAGAAATAAAATACGTCGGTGTTCCCGTTTCTCCAAGAATTTGGGTGCATTTTGTTTACCCCCTTTTTATGAATAATGATCTTTCCTATAATATTCACATAACGGTGCTCAGGAATGCATGAGCGTTTGTATTGTATCGTCTTTAAATTCAGAGAAATCGGAAATCCACCCGTTTTTTTTTTTTTTTTTCTCTTTTTCTTTTTAGAATGATGTCGTTTAAATTTTCTCTCAATTCAGAAAACCGATTTTTGAAAATTGCTGTCAGGAACTGTTTTTTTGTTGTTGTTTTTCTAGGATGCATTTAACAGCTAAGAAATGTATTCTGTTTTCTTCTTAAGCCATTTTCTATCCCTGACTTTTTAGGTCCTGAAGATAGACGCCGGTGCTTAAAGACGGTGGTCTAGACGCCTTTGTCTCGGACACCTGTACTCAAGAACGATTGGAAACTTTGTAGGGGTGAACTATGCGCAGGTGATTTGCATGATCTGAGTCAGGAGCCAACTTAAGGATGTCTATAAACCAACTCTGCTTACCAGGAACTTTCAGATAATGTTCAAATGGTCAGCACTGTCAAGTCAAGCAGATCTTTATCAGCCTTTAAGTGCTCAGTTTTATAAGGGAACAGCCTTCATCTTCAGATCTTCAGCTCTGGCTAATGCCTTATGAAATCATTGTGGGGGGTTTCATCTTCGTCGGTCCATCTCTGTATGTACCCATATGGCCGCGTGTCATGAAGGCAATATTACATTTGGGATCCGACTGGCACTGATTTTGCCCCGAAGGAGAAATGAACCCCCGACTCACCCCGGTTAGTGCAATATGAGCCGTGCTTTGATGGACAGAGGATTGGGAAAGGTCTACACATGGCACTCTTTCCCCTGGGCATCAGCATATGGACCTCGCTTTGATAACCCTGTCACTGTAAAGGGCATGCTCCCTCTGACAGAACTCGAACGCTCCTCACACCTCCAGCTCAGAGGCCTTTAGAGAAGCCATGGCCCTTGGCACTGTGCTTGCAAACACATACACACCAACATAGCATGCGCTTTTCCGACCGTGTCTGACTTGGTAGTATAAAAATAACGTGTGTTTATTCCAAATATTGAGCCAATTTATGTTTTCTATGGTAACAGCTTACACAGGGAAGAAGTCTCCAGTGCCAGTGCGTCGTAACAGTCAGACGTAAAACCGTAAGCTTAGGTTTTAGGACAAATATGAGGATTTTGTGATTTGCAGTTCCTGGGTAACATGACAACAAAACATTTGAGACCAGTGAGGGAATAATGTTTATAGCTGCGATAACATAAGTCAAAAGAAAAATGTGGAGGAATTAAACACTTTGGGACATGCTGTTATAGGGTATTATACTTTCTGAAGCTTCTCACACTTACTGCTTTTTGTGTGTGTGTGTGTGTGTGTGTGTGTGTGCGTTGGCGAGCTAACTGACATTTCTGAATGCCTCTTGATAGTACCCAGTCTCTCCAGGAAATGTCACCTCAAGGGCAGCTCGAATCGAACATATCGACATCCGAAAAAACGTGACCCAGTAAATCATATCGAGTTGGAGGAAAAAAAAGAAAGTAGGTTCATGTTTTAATAACGGCCGTTTCTCTAAATAATTCTGTTCAAACAGGGCAGTCGGAAAGATAGATAAAGAAGGTGCAGTATCGCTTTACTGTAGGATTAAATTACTGTACTGTCAAAGCATTCGAATCAATATTATACTATTTAGAACCAAATATCACATATCGGCGTGTTAATCGGTTACGGAGCATCATTCGAAGGTAGTTCTGCTAAAACAATATACTTCAGAGTCTATAGTATTAATAAGGTGATATATATATAGAATTTGTACTCACAAATCTGCGTTACGCAGCACTAATTATACGTAATAACATGTAACTGCGATGTAGTGAATAAGGCTTAGCTGCAGTGTAATCTGTGTGTCTGAAATGAATTTCTGTTAGATGTTTGGTAAATTTGCGCATGTGTTTGGTGACGTTTGCATTGTCAAATCCGCGTGACGACGACAACGGCCAAAAAGGGATGCCGTTATAGGAAAATAAACACCGACACGGTGGTGTGATGAATCAGAGTTACTGTTCATTTGTGAAGACTCACAATTATTTAATACCTAATGACGCACCGTACTTTTAACTGTTTATATCTAGCTTTCATGTTCTTGAAAAGCCGGTAATCAAGAAGAAGCCTTAATTTGTCACATATATCTTGGAGCAGAGTGAAATCTTTTGCTTCGCACTTGTTAGGAAGCTGAAGTCGGCCGTGATGCAGCACCCCTGGAGCGGAGAAGGGGAAGGGACTCGCTCAACGGCCCAACAGTGGCAGATTGGCCCAACAATCTCAATACAAGTGCTTGGTACCAGATGTAAGATAGAGCCTGGAGTCTCTAGAGTAGATGGATACAAGAGTATCTCTCGATCTACTCTATCTATCTGGAGTAGATAGAGTACGCCGCAGCGACCAAACACGGAAAAGATCCAAACAAAAAAAGATAACGATGTGAAAGATCCGGATTTTATTATCGGTGGAATCCTGCTGTTGTAGATGGTCTGTAGATCAATTTCCTTCCACAGACGAAGCGTTATTTCATACATCCTGGCAAATCCACCATCATAACAGCCGGATGCGAACACACCTGGCTCTTAAAGGGAATTGGAGATGACACTCTGATTGGTTTATTGCATGTTAACACACCCAGGATTAATTAAGAGGTACAACCCTTTTGACCCATGCTCCTGGCACGGCGTCTGTTTTATTCACCGTTAAACTAGCAGAAGTGGATTTGGACACCCCTGAACGGATTTGCGCCATGCGCTTCTGACTGATCGTTAAATCAGATAAATAAATGTTTAATAAACACCTCCTGACAGGAAACGTCCGCATATAAATCAAATTATAGATCTTTGTTTGTTAAATAACTCTCAAGCCCGACCCCCAATTCTGTTGAAAACCCGGGAGCAAAGTGCGCCGATTTCCCTCAGCCTTAAATGCATACGTATAAGAATAAAGGAATGTACTTTGGGGCTCGTTATGTACACGGTGCATAAATTACGTTTAGTTCGATATGCAACGTGCAGGGACGTCGATGGAACCTGGAGCCGGATGCAAAGAACCGAACACCGCTAAATAATAAAATCGGCTTTCCTGACCCGTATCAAGTTTCATAGCAGGACCGCAGTTACCGTGAGACAATTTAGTGACATCATCATGTGTCCTAGAATAGCAAGTCTTTCCTTATCAAGGCAGAGCGCCGTATCAGTGCACCGCTCCGGTTCTAGCCAGCAGCGTGCTACGACTGTGACGGTTCTGGTGGCTGCCTCTTCACGTCACTGCACAGCTTCGCTGACGGATTGAGGTCAACGCTGTGACTCAGCCACTTAAGCACAGGGGTTTTTTTTTTCTGCCTCTCTCGCTCTTTAAGCTGAACCCAAACCAAAGGCCTTTCACAAAAATAAATAAATAAATAAATAAATACATAAAATCCATGCGTCGCACTTTCGACGGCGTCCTTCCTATCCGAGTAGTGCAGGAAATTTAGGGATTTCAAAGAACATGTAATCACAGCACATTTTCACTTCTCAGGCACTGACTTTTAAATTCAGACCCCGGTGGCGTGTCTGGGTGTTAAAATTGGTGGCTGAGAGATAGTACTGAGTGCTTTTTGCTGCATTTCTGTGTCAAAACAAAATATATGGATAGCGGAAATTGCCACGCTTGTATTTACGTGAAGAACGTTGCTCGTATTCAGAGTCGGCCTACGCTAAAACAATTCTCCAGGCGCCCCGTGCAGATTATTACGATTTCCTGTGTACAGTTCACGCCTTTTTCCTTGACCACGGATGACTCGAGAAGAAGAGTATGTTCTTTATTTCTTTGCAAGTACTACTAAGTGACACAAAGGCTATAAAAAGAGGTGTGTAAAACAAAGTATTATGGTGATGAGAAGATGGCAAGCATTTAAATAAAAGTCTAGTATGAGTCAAGTCTGTTGCCTGTATATTGTGCATGAATTGTTCTGATTGTAGTCAAGTCCAGTCAGGTTTATTTCTGTTACACATTTAGAGACAGCAGGCGCCAACCAACAGAACCTATATAAGATCGAGACGGAATAAAATGAATGAAAAACAGCACTGTTAGAAAAAACAGAGATTAAATAAAACAAAAAAAAAAACCATGCCAATACGTATTAGATACACTAGCTTATAGAATAGCACTCGATCCAGCACATCAGATTATTAAGCATTATTTTTGGTATAATGCGCTGCATTGCGCACAAAACCTAAGATCCGAAGACAGTCATCCTTGGACAGAATACTGTATATGATTTCTGAAAGATTATAAAGGAGTACTATATAATTTCCTACGGAAAAAAGTGCAGCATGCAGGGGGGGACGTCCAAATGATGGATATTTGAGCAAATACAAAACATATTTTCAAATAAGGAGAAAAGGATTCGTGAGTGCACGGAAACCGGCACACCTACTATACATCCTCGTAATAATGTTTTTTTTTTTTTTTTCCCTCTCCTCATATTTTCTGCGCTTATCTTTGTGATTCCGATTTCGTGCTGTGCTTTGCAGGAATACCGGATCGTTTATTATTTTTTTCCCCCCTTCAGTTCGGTTTGATTCTGTCGCGACCTTGACTCCAGGTTTGCCTCAGCGTGTTTGCATTCGGAGCCCTAATGGCTCTCGCTTTTGTGGACGTGAACAAAAAGACATGGCATTTAATTCCACCTCATTTTCATTTTCCGAAAGGACATCAGCGCGCCTTTCCGAATCTAGCTTTACGACTCGATGGAGTTCGATGTAATCGCAGTCATTTTTTTTTTTTAGGTGAGCTCATCCATTATTGTCACAGCAGGGCTCAAGAATCGCAATAGTGTATTAAAATCAATAGCGTAGATCAGAATGTGGCAGATGGGATCGAAAGACTAGACATTTTAATGAACTAGAAAGAGGAAATGGGAAAACTTCACGACACGGATCTTCTAGATCTGTTATCTGCGTAAGCCGGCCAGAATTGTTCTTGTTGTTTTGATGTAGTCGCTTTGCGAACCTGTTTATACAAGTATATTAATTGAGGCCTGCCGTGCGGCTCTTGCTCTTCGCTCATGAGAAAACCTGGTTGGCGTCAGAGAGCCTCAGTGGGGGGGTAAAACGTCCGCCTACACCCCAGATGCAATCTGGAAGACGACCCGAGTTGGCTGAGTGCTGAAATTCACCCATATCTTGGTTAGTACTTAAAAAAAAACCCCAAACAAACAAAAAAACCCACCCACTACCTACACTTCACGTGTACGCTGACTTTGTGCTTTTATTTTGCGCATTTGTGTGGAAATATAAAAAGTCCGGATAACCACGATTTGCAAATAAATGCGCATCAACTCCATCAAATTGTTCTACCGAGAACGTGTTCTGATGCTAATGTGCACGATTACGGTTTCCAGAACGAGCCCTTGTGCATGTCGCTTGAAGTAGGAAGCCGTATCAAGTAGACTATGTAAAAATGTCGCCAGCATTCTTTATAAAGTTGGATGTTTGTGCTTTTTAAGGACCCTGGGACTGAACCAGAGTTCTACCCGCAGAGATCTTTTCAGTGCAAGTGCAATAAGAGATGCAATCTGGAAGACGCTCGGTGTCTCTCTTGCTGCTGAAATCTATCTGTATCTTGCAGGGATTTCCTTATTCGTTGCTATGGTACCGTCTCTGGGACTTGTAGCAGTAAGATGTTAGAGCGAGCATCTTAATATAAACCTGTCATTCACGTTACAGCTGGAACTAGTGTCCGAGTGGTGCTGTTATACTGGAATAACACACTTCCTGCCCAGTCACACACCGTGATGTGATGAAAAAATGAATCCATTTGAGTTTTGGACACTTGGAGGAACGGGGAGAGGACATTGGACCGATTCATTTATTTATTTTTTCCGACAAAGTGAGTCATATTTGTTCATGGGGAAAAGGGTTAAAAGAAAACAGGAAGTAAGCAGGAAGAGTTCCTGACACCGGCATGAATAATGGATTTAACAATGGGGTTCGCTGGTAGAAGTGCTGAGTTCACCGAACCCATGGCTCATGTACAATAATAACACTTTTGCTCTGGGTGTATTTGCATATATTTGTGTACTTTTCTTTTTTTTTTTCTTTTTATCTTTTCCCTATTTTCGCAAAACCGAGCGCCCGAGCTCCAAGCCGCTGGAAAATCGGCTTCACGCGGCACGTCTTATCTCTCGCTAGGTAAAGTGAGGTAAGCTCCAGACTGCCGCTCAAGCTCCCGCCGCCGTACGTTCTTTGGGAGCGCTAGGAGGAGATTTGCGATGACACGCCCAGATTTGTCGCACGGCAGCGGTAACACAAAAAGTGGGGGGGGGGAAAAAAAAAAGACAAATTCTACATAGCAGCAAATAAATCTGTTGAGTTGTTCTTCGAAATCAAAAGTGCTCATAATCAGAGTGGAAAGTTTAGAGAAAACACAAACCGTGCGTCTGATTTGAATCGAATGAATCGAATTTCTGCTCAAACGACTCCAGCTAACACCAGGTGTACTCATCGATTCTTGGTCCGTTCAGAAGGTCGTTTTCAAGGTGATGAATATTAATGCGTCCGCTTTATGAATATTAATGACCGGTACGAGAGTTTATTAACCGCCAGAGGTCTACGGCTGGTTTTCATAGCCAGTTATCGAACAATTAGGGTTTGGGAGGGTTTTTTTTTATCGTTTCATAAAAAAATAAAAAAGCACCTCATTTAAGACTTTTAAAGTTTTAGGAAACGAGAGAGATAAAAAGAAAAGTCAGTTCCTGTAGCGATTAGGATTATTTAAGAAGCAGGTCATGTTGATCCGAGGGCAGCGTGGTGAAAGGTAAAGTGTCCGAGACACCTGGTGTTAGAAAGCTAAAAGAAATGGTTCCCTCGGGACGATACGCACTCTGGGAAAAGCATTACGGAGTAGAAAAGGCAGTGGGACGTCCATTACATCCATTACTAAGCAGTGAGTATGATGGGGTTTCTTTTGTTGGTGTTGTTGTGTGTGGTTTTTTTTTTTTTTCTTCTTGTAAAGCTGAATGACCAAGCCATTAATCCATCAGAAAGGAACATGTGCTTTCTGAGGAGGTGGTTTCCTGCTGTTTTTTCATGTTTTCTCTACTTTCCGTCCTGCAAGAGGCCAACGTGAGAGCCTACAGTGTGTGTGTGTGTGTGTGTGTGCTAGATTTTACATGACATGAACAATTTTTTTGAGATTCACTGAAAAAGGGAGATCACCGACCCTCCCTCTGTATAAGCTTATACCTTTTTACCTCATTCTCTCTTTCCTTTCTTGCTTTTATTTTCCCACTTATCTGTCCGTGTGGCCTGGGAAGGCAGCTGGCTCGCAGCCCAGGTCACAGCGAGAGAGATGATGAAATTGCCAGGAAAAAAGTGAGAAACACAGAGCTGAGTGGTTAGCACACAGTATGCTGTTATGCTATGCTATAAAAAATAAAAACAAACTAAATGCTATATTTCACCAAAGACCAGCGTGACTCTTATCACTGTAAGTGAGGTGGAATTTAAATTGAAAGCTGTTATTAAGGGAAAAAATAAATGAACAGTGATAATTTTGCCTTAACTCCAGCCCTGAGTCAGGTTAGTTAGCTAAAAGCCAAGACAGAAAGCACAAATTGGATTCGATAGAACAGAAACCTGAAACTGGAAGGTGTGTGGGGTTTGGGTTTGTATGCCACAGTAATGAAAGGCACAAGCAGGAAAACAACCGACCGGAAACCATAAAAAAGACATCTGGTGCTAAAGAAATGAGCTGTGACTTCAGGATTTTTAAAGTAGCATGTGGTTATTTTGACTCTTATTTTCAACTTTAATATTTTCTGCTATTTAACCTGTTATTTCGAGATGTCGTCTAAATTTGTTGACGTAATGATTCATAATTTAAATAAAAATGATCTTATTTCAAATTAGTAACTTTTTTTTAGTAACCCAGCTGTTACAGCATGGCTGGGAGGATTTAATTCTCCACCTAAAAGTCTTTTTTGTGACTTTTATTTGGTACAGTTTGAATCTAAGGACTAATGTTGCCAGGCATTATTAATTTATGTATGCAAAAAAGAAAAAAATGATGTCAAATTTCTTAAGGAAGTAACATTAAGAATGTTTTCTCATTTATATAATTCATATAATAGAATATTTCCTTTTTTTCTTTTATTCTAGAAACTTACAGCAACTCTTTCTGACCTATCAAATTTGCGACTTTTTATAATCTTTTGACTTTTTTTCTCCTAAATTTGTGAATTTTTTTCTTATAAATTTGTCACTTTTGTGACGTTTTATAATCTTTTTACTTTTTTTCTCCTAAATTTGTCACTTTTTTCTTGTAAATTTGAGGCTTGTTATATTCTTTTTACTTTTTTCTTCTAACTTTGTCACTTTTTTCTTAAAAATTTGTGACGTTTTATAATTTATTAACTTTTTTCCTCTAAATTTGTTACTTTTTTCTCCTAAATTTGTCACTTTTTTCTTATAAATTTGTGGCTTGTTATGATCTTTTTACTTTTTTCTTCT
>JAQQZR010000217.1:0-16002 GCA_030068235.1 Notoglanidium macrostoma | reverse complement strand
AGACTGTCATCATGTGGCACGGGTCTCATTTCTGAAGGCAGATTAGGATATTCAATTGACTTCTTGTTTTTGGCAGACAAACCAGACACATTAGTCAAACAGAAGTAACAGTCCATCACATGGTCTTTCTGTTCTCGCATATGAGCCAGGCTCTCAGACTGACAGCACATGTTGTACAGCAAATGTGAGGCGGCCATTGCTTGTCTTGATCAATTTTGCAGCTGAAAATAGAGATGATAAGCTTTCTTCACAAGATCAGCCATCCAACGTCTCTGAGGTGGAAGTGTATATTCGCCACAGATATAGCAGAATGTATCGCGGCTGTTACGACATTGACGAGACATATCGCCTGACACCAAAACGTCCATAGCATCAAGCTTACTTACTGTTATATTGCTGCAGATACTATACTTTACTATACTGGTACTATACATACACACTGACTATCTATATTAACCAAATGAGCAGGATCGGTGTATGCAAGCCGCCTTTATAGCATGCTGAGACAGCGTCAAGCTCGTTCAGACCTGCCCAGGCATGCCCAGGATGTCAACTTCCCCAGAACAGCTTCCAACCTGGCCTGATTCCATGCCTGGACATGCCCAGGTTGCACAAACCGTTGTTAAGTTACTTACGGGAGCGAAAATGTTTGGATACAAATATAAGAAAAAATTATGACAAAAATGAAGATTTCACTTGCATTTACTGGTTGGAGATTTTACCATTATTTGTCTTTAAAGCAGAATGGGGAAAACATCATAGTTTAGTGCTACTTATGCTATCCAGCTGTGAAAATGCTGAAAAATCATTTGATTATTTCATATTGAGGTAATCCAAAAGTAACAGAAAGTAATCAGATATATTACTTTAATTCTGCGATACAACCCCGATTCCAAAAAGTTCCATAGAAAAATAGAAATTAATTAAGCCTAGTTAAGAAAAGGTTCTGTAGTAGTGCTGATTGAAATGCTGCAAATAAACATTTTAAATGCATATCTTTTGTATTTAACATATTAAAAATAAATGGATTAATCATGGTAAAAAATAACACTGCACAACAATTTTTTTTTAAAAGTCTTGCTTCCTGAAACGTTTTTGCTGATTGTGACAGGTATGCACAAATATAGTTTTGGTTTTACTGCATCACATAGGAACTCTGAGTAATAGACATTTATATGTTTTCTGACAATAACGTATTTAGTCACGTTTATGTTTACTAATTCATTATCGTGGCCTCTAATGAAAAATTGCATTTACTGGTTGGAAATTTTACCATTATATGTCTTTAAAGCAGAATGGGGAAAAACATCATAGTTTAGTACTACTTATGCCATCCAGCTGTGAAAATGCTTAAAAAATCATTTGATTATTTCATATTGAGGTAATCCAAAAGTAACAGAAAGTAATCAGTTACATTACTGTAATTCTGCGATACAACCATGATTCCAAAATGTTCCAAAGAAAAATAGAAATAAAAACAGTCTCTGGACTATTGAACAACTGAGGTAATATATCAAGAAAGAAAGGGAAAGAATTTCACTTACAAAACTGCAAAAATTATGAAAACTAGCCCACTACAGGTGTTCAGCATTAGGTTGAATGCTTTTATTGGAAAATGACTTGCCAGACAATTATCAAATGAAATAGTTGAGAGTTGCAGGTATGACTATGGGTGTATTTTTCTATGAGGCAAAAAAAACAAAACATTAGTAAACCAATTGATCTCTGTTAGTCATTTGTGTTTACGGCACTGAGGCACCATTTTGGAGGCATTGCTACAGTAAGCTATATAGTGAAAGTAGCAGCAAAGAACTTGTATTCTATTGGAACTTGAAGATAGACTATCACGTTATTTTGCCAAATATCACATTACTTGGACAAAATGATTTATTATTACAGGAATTACCATGTACCAGATAAAGATAAAAGCAACTTAGCTAATATAAAAGTAACTTAGCTGATCGATTTTACAATATACTCTGGTTATTGGTTCATAGGTTTAGACAAAAGTTACAGTTATCAGAATTAGTGAAATTTTACTTCATGTTTGGTTCAGACCACAATAAATTCTTAAGGTCACTGACCAGTGGTAATATGAGCGGATATGAGCTGAGTGACTATACAAAGGAGCACAAGGTGGCTCTCTAACATCACAGAATCATAATACAAATAAATGGCAGACCCATAACATTATACAAAAAGATGAAGAAATGCCTTAACAATCAAAGTAGTAGCAATGTGAGTCAATGCTTTATTAAAATATAGACAAAACTACATTATTTGCAAGATTCAACACAGTCTGTAAGCAAGTTTAACAAGTGAACACAGTAGATTACATAGATTGTAGGCAAATATTTAGTTGCCCAAGGTAAATGCATTGTATGCCCATAAACTAATACTAAGCTAATAGGATTTAAAGCTAAGCTGAGGATTCTGCATAAGGTGACTAGCCACCTGTTTCATGTGGTAAGTTTTATAGGTACACATACCAAAGAGCTAAAAGGACAAATGGCATCACAGGACAAGTTACAAACTCACATACACTGCTCTATTTAACATGTAGAATCAACTGAGATACTACATAAGAAATGGGATATACTATTAGCATAGATGGCCGTTTGAACATCTTACTTTAGTTAGAGGTTTTTTTCCATAAGTCTTATGATATTGAAAAGTATCCTGAGAAAATCAGACATCAATTTTCTCAATTTCAATCTCTGTCAGACCTGGACAGCGTGCACCTTCTCCTGAACTCTTGCCCGCGACAGCAGATCCATTCATTGGCAACTAAATCAAGCAAGCAATGTTTACAAATGATTTATGAGCTTTTGATTTATGTTTCTCTTCATGCTGACATTTTCATAAGATACAATTCAATTTAATTTAATATATTTTGGTGCCATTTAACATTTAATTAACAACATTTACATGTTTCTATTTGGTTGGAAATAAAATTAAAATGAAGTAATTTACCAAAATTATCCAAATATGATAAATATTTTATGCAGAGGTGTTTACTTGGAACTTACCCCACTTGCTGCCTACAAAAACTGGGCATGCAGCATGCAAAGTTCTGGTATCCTCTTCTCCACTCTTTAGTAGGTTGAACCAAATCACTGCAGAACCCTGTAGAATCAGTGAAGTGAGTACCATGTGCTTCATGATCATATTCATATGTAGAAATGACTACTAGGTTCACTAACTGTTTTTGGTGGAAGTGCAGCACCAATATCAGGAAAAACAGTGGCCCCACCAACTTCAACATCACTCATCTAAAATAGAGCAGTTAAGTTTTTAATGATACTGATGGGGAACACTATGGAAGATACATGGAATACACTGAATATCTGGTCAGAGACAATCAAAATAACAGGCCTTACATAGACCAGGACAGTAGCAATCCTTTTCTCAGTAAATGGAAGGCCATCTGACACCTTTACAGTCAACAAAATAGGAAAGGGTCTTATAAGTTCACTGCTAGTCAAAATATTTTGACTGGTGTGACATGCTTTTATTATAGTTCAGTCACTGTTTACTGCCATAGACCAAACAGTATAGCCAGGAAGGTTCAGAAACTTTGTACTTCCACTCAATCAGCAGCTGCTACACCCACGCACCTACACAGCAGGGCCATAGCCACCACACCTCGGCCAGGCGTGACAGCACTTGCTCCCCCACCCGTTTTCACTGGTGATCCTGATGCCATGCAGGGATTTATCACCCAGTGCACTTAAATCCTGCGACTTCAAACCCCTCAGTTCCCGAACGAAGAAGCGAAGGTCGCCTATGTTATCACCCGACTCGGCGGTCATGCACTGGATCAGGCCACCGCGATGATGGACCAACAGGACCCGGATCTAGACACCAGCGCGGAGTTCTTCACCACCATGCACCATGTTTTTGGTCAGGGCTCGCCCCAAAAGACGGCCGCCCGCCGTCTCTTCCAGATCTCACAGGAGAAGCGATCTGTTCGCAACTACGCCATAGAGTTCCGCATGCTGGCCACCCAGAGCCGCTGGAGTGACGTCTCACTTGTCCCGGCTTTCTACCACGGCCTCCAGGAGGATATCAAGGATGAGCAAGTTTACAGGGACTGGGGTTCGGATCTTGATAAACTCATTCAACTGGCACAAGATGTTGATGAACGGCGATGCGAAAGGAGGAGAGAGTGTAAGAGATCTCAGGAACTTTTCAGGACACCGTTCTGCACAGAACCATCACTTCCAGAAGCACCAACCCACTCTGATAATCAGATCGGCCTCTCCCGCCTCTCCAGGAAAGAACGTGCGCGACGTTTCCAGGAGGGGCTATGTTTATACTGTGGACAACCTGGTCACCTTATCCAGTCGTGCCCCGTCTGACCGAAGAATCCCAAAGACAGGAAACCCCAGCACCTATCACGCCACGGAGCAGCATTGATCGGTGTCGTACTGCCTCACGGCTCCATGGACCGATGTGAATTTTCCATCTCACTCACTTGGTCATCCAATCCTAACCTGCCACTCCAATCCAAGGCTCTCGTTGATTCTGGTTCCGCAGTCAATCTCATCGACCGATCCCTGGTAGAACGCCTTCATATACCTCATCGCACCTGTGCCTCATCACAGTCGGTTACTGCTCTAGATGGACGACCCCTAGGTAAGGGTTGCCTTGACGAACTCACGGAACCTTTGCATCTTCTATCTCTGGGTAATCATCATGCAGTTTGTGCATTCTTTCTCATGGACATACCCAACAAACCCATTGTATTGGGATACCCCTGGTTGGCCACCCATCAACCTCAGTTTGACTGGGCTAAAGGGAAGTTAACCCACTGGGGCCAACACTGCATGGATCACCAACAAGAAGCCCTCCAAGAGTTACCAGGCCCCGTTACCAACTTCACCCCCGCTCTTACGTCTAACACGTGCGTTGGTTAGGGTTCCCCTGACATGACTTTGGTACCTTCTGAATACCACGACCTCACCCAAGTATTCAGCAAGAATCGTGCCTCCTCACTACCACCTCACAGGGAATATGATCTAGCCATTGATCTGTTACCGGGCCGCACCCCCCCCCCCCCCCAGGAGACGTCTTTACTCCCTGTCTAGACCCGAAACCGGGGCCATGGAGGAATACATCTCTGAGGCACTCGCCCATGGCTTGATCAGACCCTCTACATCCCCCGCGGCTGCCCCATTTCTTTTTTTGAGGGGTCCAAGGACGGCAAACCTAATGCACTCTCACGCCTCCACTCGCCGAATGACAACCCTGTTCCCCCAACCACCGTCCTGGATAAGAAGTGCATAGTTGGACAGGTTCAATGGTCCCTCCTGGAGGAGATTCGCCAAGCGCACGAGTTCGAACCACCTCCAGGTGACACCCCTCCCAACACCACCTTTGTGCCTACTACTCTCTGTCCCCGTGTCCTTCGATGGCCACCCGGGACATCTACGCACCCTGGAACTAGTCTAACGCCACTTTTGGTGGCCATCCATCAAGGAGGACGTACAGGTCTATGTCCAAGCCTGCTCTATCTGTGCCCTTAACAAACCCGAGAATCGACGCCATCAAGGTCTACTCCAGCCCCTTCTGATTCCCCGACGCCCTTGGCCTCACATCTCCCTAGATTTCATATCAGGATTCCCTCGCTCCCAGGGGAACACCATCTTCTCAGTGGTAGTCGATCGGTTCACCAAGTCCGCCCGTTTTGTCACCCTCTCGGCATACCCCACGGCTCAGCAGATGGCCAACGCCATCATCAGGGAGGTGGTAAGATACCATGGTCCTCCTATGGACCTACTAACTGACTGAGGTCCCCAGTTCATCGCCCGGTTCTGGCGTCAATTCTGGAGACAGTTGGGGGTGGATGTCAGTCTCACGTCCGGACATCACTCGCAATCCAATGGTCAAACGGATCAACTAAGAACTCATTAAATATCTCAGATGTTACTGCTCCTCTCACCCCTACACATGCTCCAAGCATCTCCTCATGGCGGAACTAGCCCACAACCAACACTACACCTCTTCTACCGGGATGTTACCATTCAAGGCTGTCACAGGGGTCGCCCCTTCCTGGTTCCCTGACGACGGGGTCCCCGGCCCCATTCCCTCCGTCAACACCGCCGTCAATCAACTCCATCGGATTTGGGCCCAGATCCTCATCTGGACCTCAGAGCCTCTAGTAATGCCACCAAGCGCCGGGCAGATTGCCGCCGCTGCATAGAATTGTTCTATTACCCCGGAGATCGGATGTACGTATCCATTAAAGGACTCCCGGTAATGTTGGACAATCGCAAACTGGAATCTCGTTATGTGGGTCCGATCAAGGTGGTCCGTCGCATTAACCCCGTCTCATACCAACTGGCCGTTCCACGAACCCTCCGCACCAGCCCATTGTTCCACGTCTCTCTCCTTCATAAAGCCTTCTCCTCCTCATTTTCCACGCCCGCCATGGAACCTCCGCCTCCTAGGGACCTTGACGGGGAGCCAGTTTACACAGTTAGTAAGTTGCTGGAGGTCCGTCGCCGTGGGAGGGGTTATGAATTTCTGGTTGATTGGGAGGGCTATGGCCCTGAGCACCAGTCCTGGGTTCCTCGCCAAGACATCCTGGACCCTGCCCTCATTCAGGAATTTTATGACTCCAGGCCTGACTTGGCCTTTTGAGGGGAGGATTCTGTCATGCTTCCCGCTCTCCCCACAAGAACTACACGAGCTGACGCTCCGCACGTTACCACAGCAACACCGTCCAATGCGCCGACAACAACATCCGGGGTCAAGGTGCCACTTCTGGGTCGTGGGATATAAACACGAAAGTCCCGGACTACTCTTTGCTCGTTCATGAATTCTAGTATGGTTCATGCTACTAGCGCCACTTGTAGTTTCAACCATTTTGCTCCACCTGAACGTTACAAATTATTAAATACCTATTTAAAATGTAACCCTAACCCTGTAGGTCAGTAACCTAATCCAAGTATCACAATATTAAAGTAAAGTAAGTTGATTATTTTCCATTATTTTTTAATTATCATAATACCAAATATGTGGATGATGACTTTTTTTTTCTTTTTTTTTTTTTTCACAGCTGGAAGGCATAATTCACACTGTACTATAGTGAGGTTCCCCTTTTCTGCTTTTAAGACAAAATTATGGTAAAAATTTCCACCCATTAAAAGTTTTACTAGAGGCCATGATAATGTATTGTCAGCTGTAAGAGTGATATGTTTTCATAGTAGTGTTTCATGAAGTGTTTTCACACTTGAGACCAGTGTGGTGGTGTGAGACTAGTAAACTGTTGTAATGTATGTGTATGTGCATGGTAGTATAACGTTCTTTATTTTAAAATGTATTTTAGATAAATACATAATAAATACGTAAATAAATTTTGTTTGATAGTCAGTTCATCTGTTGATTTTTTTTCAATTAATTGATGTTTATTTTGAAAAATAAATAAATAAATACAAAAGATATTTATTTTAAATATTTATTCGAAGCATTTTAATCAGCACTATTACAGATTTTTTTCCTAACTAGGATTAATTATATAACAGTTCACTAATTACATTAGTGACATTTATCAGAAAATATGTCACAGAATGAGAACATTATCTAGTGCTCATGTCAACCAAATGAGACACTCAGACTAATGCAAGGTGACGGTATTTATGTACATCAATCGCTGCTTATCGTGTTTTTCAATCACGTACCATAATTTGTGCAACTGTATGTCTGTATTTCAAGCCAAGAATTGCTCAAATTTCTAAATGACAAATTAAAAATAAAAACTAAATAAATATCTTCTGCCTGTTTCACTCACTGAAACTTTCCAATACTTCCAATCCAGTAATTTTGCTTGCTGTGAGAACCTGACACAAAAGACATACACTGCCTGTCCAAAAAAAAGTCACACACTAATATTTCGTGGGACCGCCTTTAGCTTTTATTACTGCACGCATTGGCTGTGGCATCATTTTGATGAGCTTCTGCAATGTCACAACATTTATTTCCGTCCAGACTTGCATTAATTTTTCTACAAGATCTTGAAGAAATGATGGGACCGTCGGACCGCTGGGCAAATTTTTCTCCATCACATCCCAAAGATTCTCAATGGGATTACGTTTTGGACTCTATGGTGGCCAATCCATGTGTGAAAATGATGTCTCATGCTCCCTGAACCATTCTTTCACAATTTGAGCCCATCAGGGAAGAAGAAATTCACTGATGGAATAACTTGGTCATTCAGTATGTTCAGGTATTCAGCTGACCTCATTCTTTGGGCACATAACATTGACGAACCTAGACCTGATCAACTGCAGCAACCCCAGAACATAGCACTGCCCCCCCCCCCCCCCTTTTTGTCCCGCTAACCTCACTGATCAGTGGTTTTAAGTCTACACAGCTGTTTAGTCACAATCCCTTGAGTTCCCGTCACATTGTGCATGTGGAAATGCTCTTTCGGTCACTGTTGAACATAGCCGTGAGTTCAGCTGAATTTGATGTCATAGCCGTGAGTTCAGTTGATTTTTTTATTTTTTTTGGTCAGGCAGTGTACATACAGAATGTTGTAGGTGACACTATTGTGTCAGAAAAATAAGGTAGTTGAACTTCTTACAAACTAATTGATTCAAATAGCTTCGCTACTTGCTGCCTCAAAACAAAGCTGTCAAGAACAGTTCAAGCAAGGACCTTATGCTTCCACTGTTCCTCACAGGCCCTGTTTACACTTGGTTTTAAAATGCATCTTGAGCATTCAGGTCACAAATGGACTGTCGAGACACATTGCTATTTACACCTGTGTTTATCATGTGTCTCGAAGGTGTCCAACTGACCACCTTTGTTCAAATTTTCTTACTGCCTACATCACTTCCACTAGAAGGTCAAAGGTCCCCACACAAAATTATATTAAAACATTAAACCTGCAACATACCTTCATTTCTTGCACTCCAACCACGTACATCAGTGCTTATCTCCATTTTTTTCTAGCGTGTCACGCTGCTACCAAAACAACCTTCGTTTCCAGCATTAATGACGTATTTTCCTGTTACGTCCATGTTGGGGACGCATCGGGAAGCATTAGTGTTTACGTTACAGAACGTATGTGGTTAAATGTGTCCCAGACCAGCTCGGCAAGTGGTTTGAATGAATGCGTCTTAAATGGATCTTGGAGGTCGTTAACACTTGTATTTAGCGCTATCCAGTTGTGATCAGACAAGTGTAAACGGGTCAATGACTGTTGGGGCACGGTCTCAGAGAAGGGTGGCACATATAAATAAGATGTACAAAGTAAAACAGTAAAAAATTACAGCCCTAGATCATAGATAGTAATAAACTGTACAACCCAGGCTGTTTATTGTTAACACCATAATACCTGTGCATTTGTCAGTTTTTCTTTTTGTGTTCAGTTCATGTTAGTACAGCATAAAAATTACAGGTTTACAAATTCGTATTTGAAACATTGACCAATGGAATTTTGTTAAATTAAATCTTTTAAAATTGTTTATCCTGAGAATTAAAGAAAAGTGTGGCTTCCATTGTCATGATATACTCAGTAATGTAAAGCCTCTTATGCTATGTATTAATTTCATCCTCCCTCTGGTCTCTGCATGCACTGATTCACACACCTTGATTTGCAGATAACTCAGTGGACAGTGATGACTGCTGCTCATTCATCTCTGATATTGCTTTCTGCTTCTGTCTACTTTTTTCTTCACAAGGAAGGAATTCTCTGTATTTTGAGAACTTTTCTTCCATCCTATTGCTGCTGTTTCCCTAGGTGTCTATTATCTGCCCCTAAATAAATAATAATGCATATTTTTCAGTTACATAGTCAAGTCACAAAATAAAAGAATGTCTTTCCTAAAGCTAAAATTGGCTAGCTGCCAATCTTATTATCTTATTATTTTGACATAGAAATTACATTTAGTTGTATAACACATTATGCACTGTGTACACCCTCTCCAAAATATCTTAAAAAAGCAATGTTGGTAAGGACACTAATTGGAAGGAACATGCTCTATTAGAATGAAAAGTTTGGCCAGAGTTTTCTAATTGATTATATGTTCGACAGTACATGCAACAGACCTGGAAGTTTTGACTGTGATTGATTTGTAAATTACACCGAACCTACTTAGAATGTTTCTAATGTGCTAGCATGGCGTCATGTGTTTGTAGTCGATTAATTAAGGGAAAGGTAATTATTCCTTTGTCATATAGTTCAATCAACTAGCCTTTCCACCTAACATGCCTCCTTTCAACTTAAATGCCTGCAGTAATGTTAGCTGTTCAAGGACTGTCTCCTGACACTTACAGTGGGGCTACTTTTCTTTTAGTCTTAACTTGGGGTACCATGACTTTCCACATTATACGCTATCAAAGTTTTCATTTCCTGCACCTGCAGAAATTGTCTAAAGAAACGTATTTGAAGGTTCCATATTTACTCTGATAACAACATGGCAATTGTACAATGGTTTCCTCAGTTCCCCCAGAGTCAGGTCCTCCACAACCACAACACTCAGAGGGACGAATGGAGACATAATGTCACATGCATAAAACTAAATATAAATAATTTAGTCAATCAAAACACTATGAAATAAGAGTTTTCGGAAAAAAACAACAATTCTACTTGTAGATAATTAATATTGACAAGCCCAATCTAAATTGTGACCGATCACAATCTAATTCTAATGGGGGGTGCACTTGATGTGGCCAATTAGATTCTAGAGGTTCTAGAGCCCACGAACAAATGATATTTCTCACATTTGGTGTTCTCAGACCAGAGGAACTTTTATAGTTCTTAGAACTGTTGGAGGAAGTAACCCCATTTTGTGTGTTCAGACCACAGGAACTGAGAATGATTATAGTTCTTGAACGCTATTTTTAGAGACTTCAGGGTAGGTACTCTCCCAGAACAATAAGAACCATGAGCTACATTTCTGGTGTTCTGTCATTTCATCCCACTTTTTTTTTACATTTTAATATAATTCAAAAGTATTTTTTCCATAACTGAAACGATTATGCAATACTTTATCCACACTGTCAAGTAAGTTAATTGAACCACAAAACCTTCCTTGATACACCAAAAAGTACACACTTCAGCATAGTTTTACTAATCTATAAATTAATTTGGTTTAATCCCAACTCGCAACTATATGTTTTTTATAGGAAAATAAAATCTTCTGATATTAAGTGCCATTGTAAAAATGTCATATTTTGCTGTGGTGTCCATCAGAAGACCACAGGTAGCATATTCTGATAGCCCAGAAACACCCATCAGAACATACCTACCTGCAGTTTATGGCCAGTAAAGTGTCATAATTAATATCTAAAAAGGTTACACACTGATGGTAGACTAACTTGATGGGTGTTTCGGGGCTATCGGAGCATGCTCCCTGCTGTTTCTGGCCAGTAAAGTGTCATAATTATTATTTAAACAGGATAAATACTGATGGTTTCTTCCTATGGTTTCAGATCTACCAAATATCATTTGCACATTGCACTTATAGCGCGAACTATTGCGTGACATTTCGCTAACTAAGCCAAGCTAGCAGGAACTAGACTGCACCCCCAGTAGGACGTTTTGACAGCACAGCAAAAACCAGTAGATGTCACTATAAAAATATGTTGCGGTAGGAAATTCTGACATGGTAGGAAAATCCGACAGAACTGGACTTTTTGTTTCTTTTGTGAACTGAAAGAGTTTCCTAAGCGGATAAAAGCTGAGGCGCTTCTCTCTTTCTTGTGCTTCTTGCTCTTGTTGCCGTGTACTCCTTTTCTTCTTCACCTTGACAGGGTTTCCTATAAGCGGAGGAAACTCAGATACTGGCTGCTTCCTCTCCTTTCAGCCCTCCAACCAAACATGGAGAGTATTTATCGATTTCCCCGATGATTCAAACACGTTTCAAACTTAACATCCATCTTCTGTAGTTGACTTTTCCCACCACACTATTTCCTGGTGACTGGTGTGAGCTATACTTTAATTGTCAAGACTTATCGCCACACTGGGTATTGACAAACACGTTGGCAAGTCTGGAAATGATTATTATTATCTTCTTTTAAATTAATAATGTTGTTAATTCACCCACAAGATAATTACTTACCACTTGCCAATGGCCATGTTTACATATTTTTTCTGTTACTTTAATGGGAAACAGTTACTTTTTATTCTAATTACATAATGCCTTTCCATGTATTCTGTCAGTCCAGAAGCCTAACTTATGCACAGATAGCTGCTAAACTTTTAGCAAGGGAAGTAATTCAGAGATTTGGTGTACCTAAAATGATTAGCTCAGACAATGGCAGCAATTTTGTAAACAGCATAATTAGCTGCCTAACAAAACAATTGCGCATTAAACCCAAGCTCTTCTGTGTGTATCACCAACAATCTGCAGGACTAATAGAAAGTACAAATGGAACAATTAAATTCATATTGGCAAAAACTTGTCAGGGCACTGTCTTGAATTGGGTAGTAGTGTTACCCCTTGTCCTGATGACCATGACATGCATGAGATGATCAAGAAACTGAAATGCTACATGAAATGCTTACTGGAAGACCAAAGCAGATCACTTATGCAGACCTTGCACACAGCTAGGACAACTGGAAAATGAGTTGCTGAACTACTTGAAACTTGTATACATCAGTTCCTGTATCACCAGTTGAAAGAAGCCAATCGACCTCACAAAGAGTCTGTAAAGCCTAAGAACCTGCACAAGTCAAATGAATGGGTCTATGTGAAGCTACATAAGAGAAAGTGTATTGATCCAAGGGTTCAAGGACCATACAAAGTAATCCTAGCAACAGCTAGATAGACTGAACCAATGGATTCATCTCTGCCACTGTAGCCCTGCCAAAAATCATAGTAAATAGCTGAATGACGTGATTGAGCACCTAAAGACACAGAGGACAGAGTGAAGTGCTAGCAATCTCTCCTCTGACCTCCCATAAGCCTTTCAACGTTTATTAAGAGACGTTTTGGTACCAAGTGACTGATTTTGCAGTTTATGAACTTCAGCATGAGAAGAAGGACAAGTGTCTCATTTTAGGCCTGCACTGTACTACCAAAATCTAGCTCTGCGCTCACTGAATTATTTCCAGTGGAAACCATGGAACCTGAACTTGTTTTTCTTTTGCAAATGGCTAGATTGTAATTTATTCATTCACTTCCAATCTAAGGTTGAATAGAATGGTGTAGGACATTTTTTACAGAATTTGGTGAGAGATGCAAAAGTGAAGCCTTGTTTTGTCAGGATGGAATTATACTGCTATTACAATTTAACTGTCTTAAGTATTGCCAACAAATGCACTGGGGGAGAAGAGATGAGCCCTATTTGGATAGGCTAAGAGTAACATTAGAAGAAAAACCCATTAATGGAGAGATATGTATGATTATTAATTATAATGATTATGATAATGAAAATTTGGGGGTAATCAAGTGTAAAAATAGAAAATGGGTGATAGGGAGTAGATCAACCACCATAAAAGAGGTAGCTTATGGGGACAGAAGCTTTTTATAGATGATTCCCAGGATGGAAGGAAGTTACAGATAGTTACAGCCCTTACAGATATATATTGGCTGTGGAGAAATAATGTGTATAGTTATTTGTCTGACAGTTTCGTAGATTGTTGTGCTTCAGTATCTTTGCAGCAATCTGCACTCATAATTCAGAGTAAACCTACTGATACAATAAAGAAAATATGGGAATTGAACATTAGTCTTATGTCATGATCTGCTCCTCACTGCACGCACAGTGTGCCCTGTGAACTTGGCCGTGCGCGCTGTGCTCTTGATTATCTCTGTTGCACTTAGTGCGGAAGCACGCACTTCTGCATTGCAGCATGAACGTCTAAGGACTACAGTTCCCATGAGCACATGCTCCTAGGCTCATCGTCACATGACCAGTGATTGGATGCAGGTGCATCCAATCTCCTTGCAATCATGCAGCATTTAAAAGAACTGTGTGCACTATTGCCAAGCCTTTGTATTTCTAGTGTTTGCTTTCATGGTTTCTTGCACTCTGGTTACTGTTTTGGATATTGTTATTGCATAGCCTAGTTTACTCTGTTTGCTCATCACTCGACCCTCGTTCTGTTTTTTGGATTACTCTTTGGCTTGCTGTTTATTGTTTCAATGCCTTGTGTATTTAAATAAATACATTGGATTTTACAATGCCGTCTCCTAACCTGCGCATGAGTCCAGGCAAACCCCAACAATGTGACAGAATGCTTTGCCTAAACCAGGATGCAACAGGAGAACAAGATGACGGCTGGATGCACACCATGCCATCCTTTTTCTTACAAAAATTAGGATTATACACCCTGGAACCTTATGACTGGAATTTCCCCCAGATGGATTTCTACTCCAATGCCAGTTATTCTTTGAGGACTTGTTAGATCCTAAACATGCTGATGATATTTGGGTGAGGTGCATGATGCACCGGCTTACAGGACCTGCATGCAGGTTTGCGGATAACCTCGTCAGTATAGAGCACCCGTGCCTGCAGAACCCCAAGAACTTTGGTAAAGCGTTCGGAGTGCTCTATGGGGCCAAAAAGGAGGTAACCACTACAGAGCTCCCCTCCAGTGGCAAGAAAGGAGGCAACTGCTCCAGAGCCCCCTCCAGTGGCCAAAAGGGAGGAAACCACTCTCTGGCAGTGGTAGCCATCCACCCACGGGCAGTGGTAGCTCAGTGGTTCAGATGTTGGACTAGTGATTGGAAGGTCATGAGTTCAAATCCCAGCACTGCCAAGCTATCTCTGCTGGGTCCTTAAGCAAGGCCTTTAACCCTCAACTGCTCTGGATAAGATCGTCTGCTAAATGACAAACATATAAATGTAAACCAGAGTCAAATCCAGAGCCCCCTCCAATGATTGAAATGGATTTTGTGCTAGAGAACACTCCTCCACCAGGCTTTGAGAATTATGTTGTCGGTCCTCAACCAGGCTTTGAAGATTATGCAGAGGCCAAGTCAGAGTCAAAGTTCATGTCTTAGTCCAGGCCAAAGCTCACATCCACACCTGAATCCAAGCCAAAGTCAGGTCCAAACCCACAAAAGAGTCTAAGTCCACACCACAGTCCATGCCAGAGTTCAAGTTCGAGTCCAAGCCAGAGTCTCAGCCTAGGTCCATATTCGAGTCCAAGTCCAAATTCATGTCCAAGCCCGTGCCGGAATCCAAACCCAAGCCCATGCCAGAATCCAAGCCCATACCAGAAACCAAGCCCAAGCCTGCGCCCCAGCCACAGTCTCAGGGCCAGAGCCCGCTCCTGTCCAAGTTACCAGGCCAGAGCCAGAGCCCACACCTGTCCAGGTCGAAGAGCCTGTTCCAGTAGCAAAAGTCTCAGAGCCTGTTCCAGTCACAGTCACACAACCCGCTCCCATTCCTGTCACAGTCACAGCTCAAATCACGGAGCCTTTTCCTGCCACTGTCACAGCTCAAGACACAGAGCCCGTTCCTGTCTCAGTCGCAGCCACAGAGCCAGCTCCTGCTCCAGTCGCGCTCACAGAGCCTGCTCCTGTTCCAATAGTGCTCACAGAGCCTGCTCCATTTCCAGTTGCGCTCACAGAACACATCCTGATTCCAGTGTCTCCAAATCAGCCTGCCTCAATGCCTGAGTTCCTGCCTGAGTTCCTGCCCATGCCCTCATTGAGGCAAAAGATCGGCGTGGTTGACTAGTGCTACATCTGATCCTACGGGTCCAGGCCCCCCATGGAACAACTTTGTTGGGCGCTCCACTATTAGCACCTTTGGGGGGGTTCTGTCATGATCTGCTCCTCGCTGCACGCGCAACGTGCCATGTGGACTCTTTATTACAGTGCATCCAGAAAGTATTCACAGCACATTACTTTTTCCACATTTTGTTATGTTACAGCCTTATTCCAACTTGGATTAAATTCATCATTTTCCTCAGAATTCTACGAACAACACCCCATAATGACAACGTGAAAAAGTTTATTTGAGGTTTTTGCACATTTATTAAAAATAAAAAAACTGAGAAAGCACATGTACATAAGTATTCACAGCCTTTGCTCA
>JAQQZR010000216.1:0-16002 GCA_030068235.1 Notoglanidium macrostoma | reverse complement strand
GTAATGTTTTACAATGTAGAAAGCAAAAAAAATAAAGAAAAACCTATGAAAAAGAGTAGGTGACCCCAAACTTTTGATATATATATACACACACACACACACACACACACACACACACACACATACATACACGCACACACACACACATGGCTAAGTTGCTCATGACATGAATTAATTTGTCAATTTTCTCATGAACTGCATACACAGTAATATAAATATTTGGACATGGAAAAATTGTACATCCACCTCAAGGTTTGATCTGTTGTGCATTCTGAGATGCTTTTCTGCTCACCACAGTTGAAAAGAATGCATAATTGACTTTTAATAGACTTCCCATCTGCTCAAACCAGTCTGATCATTTTCCTCTGATCTCTCTCATCAACAAGACATTCATCCTGCAGATCCTACACTCACAATGTTTTTGGTTTTTCCACACCATTCTGTGTGAACTCTAGGGACGGTTGTTTGAGAAATTCCCAGGAGTTCAGCAGTTTCCAACATCCATAAAACAGTTCAAGTCCCAGATGGGGTCATTCCAAGCCTAATCAACTAATGGTTCACACACTTTGGCCCAAGATTTTCTTCATTTTGCCAATTAATGTTCCTTTACCCACTACATGAACTAATTGAAGTTTAAGCCCTCTCTTGCAAATAATTTCTGATTTACAGACATTTTTTAGAGGAGGAAGGGGCCCCATATAGGAGGTCATTAAATTTGATAGAGTTCAATATTAAACAAATAATAAATACATAAACCTGAACCATGACTCTAGACTAACATACAGAGATCACAAAAACAGAAAAATATTCTAATATGTAAATCCCAACATCACGGTGCCTTTGAAGGGTGCAAAGAATCTTAGGTCCACCCTTTAATATGGCCATGCCTGGAAGCCCAAAAACAAAATCATGCTTAAATTAACTACCAGCACCCAATATTCTTTCTACTGCAAAGCCACCCTAGCAGCTTTGCTTGTTACCAATTAGACAGTCTGACAACAATTTGCAGTTGAACTACAGCCCCTTGAATTAGGAAAAAAGTGATTTGGGGTGATATTCAGGGGGCCAGAATAGGGGCACAAAAAAAATCTAACATTTTAACGTTTTCAGTTTGAACGACTATGTAGATTGTTCATGCCAAATATCATGATCTGTTCAAAACACCTTCAATGTAAAAAAAACTTTAATATTTTAGAAATATATTGTGTTATAGACCCCTATGGCTTTCAGGCAATACCTCAGAACATGCTACTTGCAGAATGATTTTGAACTGGGTGTTGTATGACTGAAGTGAACCCTTGCTCTGCAACCAACTGTTTGGCTGTAGAAATCCTTCAGGCTGCATTTCTCAAATAACAGTAAAGCAATTTCAAACATTCATAAATTCAGTCATTTAATTTACCTCCCCTAACATGAAGATTTAAAAGAATTATTACTAACCAGTGTACATTTATTCCATAATTTCTGCCTTTGGACAAAACAGCATTTTATAACAGGATGTGAGGTTCCTGACTGGAAAGACTTGCAGGCACCAGAAGCCATCACTGCTACATCCCACAAAGAGAAAAAAAGAGGATCAGCAATGAACCATCATTTGAGGCTGCATTCTTTCAAGACCTTAAGGTTTCAGAGAGTACAGGCACAAATGTAGAGATAAAAGTCTACAATACAGTACAGTCTACTGTAATTATGATGGCCAGATGGCAGGAGGATGAAGAGTTAGTGTGATGGGTCATCCACAATGCTGGTGGCTTTGCGGATGCAATGTGTGTGGTGAATGTCTGTGATGGAGGGAAGAGAGACTCCGATCATCATCTCAGATGTTCTCATTATCCGCTGCAGGGTCTTGCGGTCCGATACGGTGCAGTTTCCATACCAGACAGTGATGCAGCTGCTCAGAATGCTCTCAATAGTTCCTCTGTAGAAGGTAGTGAGGATGGGTGGTGGGAGATGGGCTTTCTTCAGCCTTCGCAGGAAGTAGAGGCGTTGCTGGGATTTCTTAACGATGGAGCTGGTGTTGAGGGACCAGGAGAGGTTCTCTGCCAGGTGAACACCAAGGAATTTGGTGCTCTTGACGATCTCCACAGAGGATCCTTCGATGTTGAGTGGAGAGTGGTGGCTCCGTGCTCTACTGAAGGCAACAATCATCTCTTTGGTTTTGTCCACATTCAGAGACAGGTTGTTGACGTTGCACCAGTCCTTTAGCTGCTGCACCTCCACTCCGTATGCGGACTTGTCGTTCTTGCTGATGAGACCCACCATGGTCGTGTCATCGGCGAACTTGATGTGGTTCGAGCTGTGCATTGCTCCACAGTCGTGAGTCAGCAGAGTGAACAGTAGTGGACTAAGCACACAGCCGAACTGTGAACATAGGCGAACTGCAAGGGGTCCAGTGAGTGAGGCAGCAGGGTCTTGATGTGCCTCATGACGAGCCTCTCGAAGTACTTCGTCGTGATGGGTGAGAGCAATGGGACGATAGTTGTTGAGGCAGGAAACTGAGGATTGAGGGAACGATGGTGCTGGCTTTGAAGCACTTCATAACAGCTGCAGTATTCAGAGGGATGTTGAAGATGTCAGTGAGAACATCTGCCGGTCAGTCTGCACATTCTCCGAGCACTCTCCCAGGGATGTTATCTGATCCAGCAGCCTTCCATGGATTAACTCTGCAAAGAGTTTCTCACATCAGCAGTGGTCAGACGCAGCACCTGGTCACTGTGAGAAGGGGTGGTCTTCCTCGCTGTTACGTTGTTCTGTACGTCAAACCATGCAAAGAAGTTGTTAAACGTATCTGGTGGGGAGGCATCACTGTCACAAGCAGGTGGCTTGTGGAAGGCAGGGGATCCAGGCCATCACAGACTACAGGACAATTAGCGGTCTTTTGAAGTGGCTGTGGATTCTCTGGCCGTGCGCGCACTTTGCTGCTCTGATGGCCAAACACAGTTTGGCCCTCGTTGTCCTTAGGGCTGCCTTGTCACCTGCTCTGGGTCTTCAGCAGCTCACACAGCTCTGCAGTCATCCACAGCTTCTGGTTGGAGTATGTAATGATGGTGTTGGAGACAGTGACATCACCGACACACTTGTGGAAGTAGCTGGTCACTGATGACGTGTACTCCTCCAAGTTGGTGGTGTCGTCATTGGTTGTAGCCTCCCTAGCGGTCTGTTTGCCGGCATTAGCATAACAGATATGGTCCGAGTAGCCAAGGTGGGGGCGGAGCTCTGAGCGGTATGCACCGGGAATGTTTGTGTAAACAAGGTTTGTTTACAGCGTGTTTGTCCCTCTCGTTGCAAAGTCCACATGCTGATGGAATTTCGGGAGCACGGACTTGAGATTTGCGTAGTTGAAATCTCCGGCGACAATAAACAGTCCATTGGGGTGTGCATTCTGCACCTCGCTAAGAGCCCTGTGCAGCTCACAGAGCACCTCTTTAGCATTAGCACCGGGGGGGATTGTACACTCCGACAATGAGCATGGCGGTGAATTCCCGAGGTAAATAAAATGGTCTGCACCTAACAGTCACAAACTTCACAAGCGATGAGCAGTAACTAGAAACTAGCAGAGTTCTTGTACCATTCCATGTTGATGTAAACACACAAGCCACCACCGCGAGTCTTACTGCACATAGCTGCTTTTCTGTCGGCACGAAACGCAGTGAGCAAGTCTTGCTGAATGGCGGCATCCCGAACTCTGTCGCTGAGCAACGTCTCTGTGAAAACAAAGACGCAGCAATCTCCAAACTGGCGCTGGGTAGTCCGCTGAAGTCAGATGTAGTACAGTTTATTGTCCAGGGAGCAGACAGTGGAGAGCAGAATGGATGGAAGAGCCGGCCGGCTAGTATTAGCTCTTAGCCTAGAATGGAACCCCATCTGTTTGCCAAGCTTCCGCTTCATCGCACACTGCTTGCGGCGGACCCTCCCCCGGCCACTGGTATCAGGCAGCACAGAGGACTGAAAGCCTGATTTCCGCAGCAACCTGAGGACACATAGTGTTTCCAACAGGTCATCCTGCAGGTCGGTTTTTGAATGTTTCTTCATGTCCAGCAATGTTTGGCATAGGTAACCATCAACACTGCTTGTTTCGGCCACGCCGCCATCTTGGATCAATCCAAGCGTTAGCCATTTCTATACAATATATTAAAAATTTGAGAGGTTTCATAGGAAAAGGTTGTAGTAATAGTAAAGTGTAATCATGCTAGCTACCTAGCCATATAGCCTCCATCCAACCAGCCAGCTATTAAAATTTGTCAAATCCCTTTGAAACATGCACGCCCACACACAAACATTCAAATGGACTTTGTAAGTAGTTAGTTTATAGTGCACTGAGAATAGCCATGCGTCCCAAGTAAAGAGCTTTTAACTCACCCTGGTATGCCCACTGCCGGCTCAGTCCACGTTAGTCATATCCATGTCAGCAAGTTTACAGTTCATGTGATAAGTTGAATGAATCTGCATAATGAAACATCTCCTTCTAAACCTATTTAAGCTCTTAGTCAGGATAGATGTAATAAAGAGAATTTGAGAATGCGAAAATTATTCATTTCAACCTTTCTACCACTTTAGGGGGCAGCTTCAGCAAAGGAGCAACTGTGCCTCTCTCTGCTGCTCAAACACCAAGAGAAAAAGAGGAGAAAGGAGAGGGGGGGAGCCCCTATTGCGCAAAATCTGGCTGTAAATTTGACAACACGGCAGAGGCATTTTGACTTCATTTCCAAAGAACGCAAGTGAACATAAGACTGTTTTTTTACAGTTTGATAGACAATACTACCCTGACAATGAGGACAAGAACATACTAGGAAAATTCAAATGAAAAACACTTGTTGCAGCTACTATGAAATACATGCATTTGGTTAAATTAGCTGTAGTATACACTACTCTGCAAAAATCTTAGGCACTATTTTTTTGTACAAATTTTCTAGATATTTATTTGATGAATTCTTCATTACTGAGTCAGTACAAAAACATTTTAGATAAAAAGAAAGCAATATATTATGCAAGAGACCACTTTTCAGACTAAAAGCATAATGAAAGCTCCTGGATTTGATGTACAAAAAGAAGCAAATGAAACAAAGTCTCAGATGATCAGTGGCAGATACTCCAAGATGTAAACTCACTGGCTAATTTCCTAATAAACCTGCACAAATTGTACCTGGCACTACTATTTAAGTGAGAAAAAAAAAAATCTGAGTCATCACAACAAATACTGATTTTGTTTAGTTTATTAATGTTTACTGCACACTGTAGTATTTCTCCTTTAAGTAGAACGCTTTAATTTAATTATCCTTGAAGTCATCTTTAATTTATAGCATTTCTTTGTATGTTGCCAAGATGTTTGCACAGTACCGTAGAACATAATTGTACGAATCCATTAGATCAGAGGTTCCCAAATTTTTCAGACCATGTACCACTAGGTACCAAACCAAATTCCCCATGTACCACTTAGAAAGTCAACCTCCAGTGACATCCTGTCCTCTTGAAGTGCAAAAGCCTATCAAAGCACCTGTACCGGTTCATTGCTTCATTGCTGTAGGCTTGCTGAAGAATTTCAAGAATCTCCACTGCTAATCCCAAATGCTTGCACACTGCGCAAACTGCAAATGCGCACTTGCATGCGGTCACAAAAACGTGTGTAACACAGGTCCCAGTGTTGACCGCACAATGTCACGCGGCATACTGACTCAAAAAAGTTACCGCTCGCTCATGCTGCAGGCACATGACTGTGCCCTGAACCATTTATTCGCAACAGGAACAGTGCTGGATCTTTTTGATTGCACTTTAAGTTAAAACAAGAAGGAATCTTGTGTAAAACACTGGCATTGTTTTAATAACAAGTTGTGTCCATATTTGAATATTAACTTCAGTTACACCACACAGTGCAAAACCATTCTGCAAGAAGCAATTTCTGAGATATTGCTTGAAACCCGTAGGGAGTCTAAAACATAGTATAATTCTAATTTTTTATTTTTTTAACAGATCATATTTTACATGAATAAACTATATCAAATACTCCAAAAGAAATCCATTAAAATGTTGACATAAATGTCAATGTCTATTTTATGCACACAATTAGTTCCAGCCCCCTTGAAAATCAACCCAAATCACTTTTTCCCATATGGAGGGACTATAGTTCCACAATAAATTGTTGTCAGGCTGTCTAATTGGCAATGAGCAAGCTACTACTCTGTTGGATTCAAGTTAATATCAATACAGACTCCCCTTTGGATTAGACAAACATAATGCAGCTTTGTTTTCACAGATTATCCCTGGAATGTGTTATTGTGTTACCAATATTTTGAGCAAAACAAAACTTACCACAAATAATTTTTTTTCCCCAAAACAAACATAGATAAGACCCTAAACAAAAAACAAGCATTTTGCCACAGAATTTGGCCAATATCAGGAGCTTTCCAAAGAGATTACATATTAGTCCCATTTTTCATATATACATGCATCTTTCCAAATTGCTTATAAGGCGTCTTTTAAAATACTGCCACTCCTCATCTCAACAGCCCACTCTTGGACTGAAGGTATTCCCTCAGAATTACACCATATCAAAATAATCTGCCTGTCCATCATGATACTAATTTGAACCCAAAATACTTTTGTCTCCTCTCATTAACACTGATCAATTACCTAGAACAAATAATCTGGGCTTGAATGAAATTGTAGTCTCTAAAACCTCAGAGATTATCATATATCCTGGCCCAAAATTCTTGAACTTTATCACATGACAATAAAAAACATATTAGGTGGCCTTCTTCAGACTCACTTGGCCAGCAATTTGGTGCATCTTTCAACCTAAGTCTAAACAGGCTGGAGGGAGTCCAGTAGAAGCAAGGTATAATCTTAAATTACAAGAGGCATATCCTTACATCCATGGACATCATTTTAATGTTCTTACAAATCCTATCCCACTCCCACGATAGAAATGTAGAGTGAGCAGTTCATGTCAGGAAACCCACTACCATTCCAGAGTTGAAGCTGTTCTGTATGGAGGAATGGGCTAAAATTCCTCCAAGCTAATGTGCAGGAATGATCAGGAGTTACTGAAAACATTTAGCTGCAGTTATTGCTGCTCAGGGGGGTCTGAAAACAAAAGTTAACATACTTTGGTACTCACAGATATGCAATATTGGATCATTTTACTCAACAAATAAATGACCAAGTATAATATTTGTGTCTCATTTGTATCATTGGGGTCTCTATCTACTTTTAGAACTCACGTGAAAAATGTTTTTTTAGAGCATATTTATGTAGAAATATAGAAAATGTAAGGTTTCACAAACTTTCAAGCACTGCTGTAAATAACACACATCTTAACACACCATGCAGTAGTGTTGGTGGTAACTGTTTTGGTACAGCATGGTAGCTCAGTTCCAGTGCAAAAAGAAATACATTTTAATTAAATAATAACAAAAAAAAAATCACAATGAAAATTTCATTGTCAAATATTCAACAAATTACACTTCACAAGTTGGGGATAACGCAAAGCAAAACCGGCTTGAAAGTGAGGAAGAGTATACCCAATGTAATAGGGTGTGTCAAAACAAGGGGAAAAAAGAAGTAAACTAGTTAAGAGAAATGTACTTTTACTCTGTTACAGTATGTTTAATGTTGGTGTGTATTTATCCTGCATACAGGCGTGTAGAAGATTGAGGGTAACAGGGGGTGAATAATACAAAAATATTTTTCCCCCTTAATTTCTCCCTAATTTAGTCACGGCCAAGTCCCACCCATCAGGCAGGAATGCCCATCATATGGTAGTTACTGACCAGGGCATCCCCCAAGGCATGTGAATCCAGCCAATCACATAACCCACTTGGAGGAAAGATTTATCTGCAACACTTCTGCATACATGATCTCACAGATGCCAATGTTTACCTTGTGTCTTTGTGATTGATAAGGGAGAGAAAGCATGCCACCCCTGAATCTCTGAGAGCATGGCCAATTTTGCTCTCTTGGACTCCCAGGCAAGGATGGCTGTGGAGTCATCGGCATTCAAATTTGCAATCTTCAGATGACAATGCAAACATGTTGCCCAATGCTAATGTTTTTGATTCAATTATAATTTAAGAGCTGTGTCAGTGCAAATTTATTAATATATTCAATTAACCAGTGCTAAACTACTTTTAAGTGGCAAACATTTCAATGTCACAGCCTGCTCTATGATGAACATAAATGCTGTAAACATGTCACAGCAAGCAGAAGCTTTACTCAATCTTATCTTCATCTTAATACAATTTATCATAAGTTTTAATCAGACATACATTTATTTGTTTTATGTGGTGCTTTCTGTGTAATTAATAGCAGCTACTTGAATGAGAACTTTCTTTTCTTAGTAATGGTACTTGTATTTGAGCAACTATTTTTGATACTTTAACAACCTCTGACAATAACTGAATAACAGTAACAATAACACTGAATATATATAAAAAAAATTAAATAGAAATTCAAAGTGCAACCGTAGAACATTATTATAACGGTATAATAAGTGCAAAATTATATAACAATGGTCCAGTATAAATAAAGTAAAATTCATATTTAAGGAAAAATTGGAAAAGGAGCTCTTAAGATACTAAAAAGGTGAAGACATTACCTTTATTAGGCATGTGACAATATATGTGATGATAAATTTTGTACCAATTTATGACTATTCAAATCAAAGAAATAAAAAATGAACCATAATTATCATCAGGCTGAATAATCTTAGTTTTTTTCTAGGAATGCACATGACATCACTGTAGGCAGAAGTAAAACAACTTGAATGCAACTGCTGTAGTGCAAATGACTGTACAAATGAGTCAACAAAAAACTGGAGCTCTCTTTTTACACAAGACCACAATCAAAAGAAAAGAGAAGCAAATGGAGGTAGATGGTTTGTGTTTAAGCCTGACTACATAAAGCCCTCACAAATGTTATTAGATGATTAATAAGAAAATCTCCATTTGTTATTAATCCTTTTCATTTTTTAATAAAAGGAATAGTTTAGTAGGCTACTATATTTTACTCTGCATTTGTAAGACAAATCATGGGAAAATCGAATCATTAATCAATCCAAATTAAGTATTGGGTGAATCGTTACATGCCTATTGCCTACTGGGACATCGGACTTAGGTCTACTACAAGCAGACCTAAATGTCTTACAGTAAGAGTACAGTTATAATTCTTACTGATTATTAAAACAACAAAATAATCCAATGGAAATCATAAAATGTTGAAGGTTCTAGTAGTGACCCGGTGCAATGAAGGGTGTACCACGAACAGTATTATACAACGACTGCGCGGCAATCCCACCCTTGATTATTTACGTATAACATTAAGGTCTTCTGCGTGTTTCATGCGACAGCGCCTCCTATAGGAGACACGCACCTTACGTGCAAGTATACATGCTTCACCATACGCGACCATTGACTGCGTACTCACGGCGCAGAGTCAACGCAGAATCAGTGTTTATACTTACACGTGAGGTGCGCGTCTGTTCTAGGAATCGCCGTCACATGAAACACTAGAATTTACTGCTTTAATGCACAGAAAACAGCAAAGCGACTTAAATATATATTTACTAAGGTTAAAGAAACCTAGCGTGAGTAATTATAAACCAAGTGAATTCTCACTAAAAGCAAAGAAACGAAAATGAGCGTGGCTCGGGCTGCTAGACCTGATAATTTGCACGTTATATTGATGTAATTTCTCTGTATATTAACTTATCAAAAGCCAATGCTGCTATAACCGAATTTAAAAATAGAGAAGGGGAACGTTACACTGTTCAGTGTGAGTGGACATGCCGACTTAACATCATTCCATAGACAGACTAAACTGATAGTAGAGGAGACTTCCCAAGTGTAAGAGTTGGATTTTATAGTTGCGGGGGCGTTTTCGGTGGCTTTTACTTGTTGCAAGAGGGAAATTACAAGTTGCAAATTCGCCACGAACGCAGCATAAGACTTGTTTGTGATATCCTTACCCTCTGCCGAGACCAGGAACATAGCCGAGAGGCGCTGGCATTCCTAGAAATGGCTTCTTCTTTTTGCCCATGAGTGGGGATGCCAAAGGAAGCGCGGGGCCACTTGGAGCATTTCCACCGCCGGGCCCAGATGAGCTTTTAGTAGGGTTTTTAGAAGGCTGTTTCACTACAACACTCGACATCATCACTCTGCCGTTGCGATAACTACTACCGGAAGTTCCACAATCGTCCTTCCTTATGACCCTTGACCTCTTTCGAATGATTTCCAGCGCCCCTACTGTTCGGAGATCGTAACGCCCTTTGTTACTTCTTAGTTCGCTACAACTTGACGTGCTACTGATTTCTTTAACTGGTCACTTCATCAGCATTTTCTCTTATATTTGAATTAACAGTTAAGCATAAATTTAATGGACATAACATATCTATATGGAATAACAGATAAATCTTACAATGTAATAAGTAAATGTTTTATTTTCACAGATTAAGCAAGTGATGGTTTCATTCTTCATAATAATCTCTTCGGTATAAAGCATGCATTTTACTGTCTTTCAAAACAATATTATAATGTAATCAATGTTAATTATTTTAACTATTGTGAAGGGTGCATTGCTGTTTTAAAAGGTGCATTGAACTTAGTGGGTACTACTAACATGGACCCATAGACAGGAGTGGTGATGATTGTCTTTCCTTGTTGGTTGTTTCATACGGAGCCATACAAGTTCAGCTGAGAAAAAAAAGGAGTGACATGTAAATCTGTTCTCTTGGATTCCTAAACCATGTTCTTGATTTATAAACCATGCACTTGAATTCTTAAACCATGCTAACAGCAGCAAACAACTTCTTTCTTCAGAGAACAAGGAATGGAGCATTAAGACAGCGACCACATCCGCCAAGTAAGGCTAATTTATCTAGATTTTAAGGGTAGATTTAATGCTATATTGTGTTTTGATTTGGACGTTTCAGTTTTCATTGTGTAATGTTGCATTGCTTGTGCTTTTTACTCCAAAATAACATGGTGACAACATGGTGAAGTACTTTCCCATAGTACTTGCCAAACCCTTCCTCTCCTTTTTCAACATTCTTATAAAAAGTTCCTACTGAAGTAAAGGAAGTTGCTGAGCAAGTGATGAAAGACTTCAGAATGACCTCTGGAAAAGAGGAATGGTTGGATTTCCTTGAGTCTCATGATGTAAAACTTCTTGTCATAGAGGTGAATGTCAGGAAAACTTTACCTGATGTGGTACATAAAGAAATAATACAGGATCCTGCAAATATAGTAGAGTGTTAGAGCAGTGTGCTCAAAGTGCAGAAGCTGCCCCCAGGAAGATTGGAAGTGCTGGTCAGCCTCACCTCTTCACCCAGGAATTTTGTAACCATACTACCACATGAAACCCTAAGAAACCTAAGGAACCTTAGTGAACTTTGGCTGAGGAAATTTCTCAGATTTTGTTCTGGTAATTATTTGAGATCACTGTAACTGATTAAAGTTATTTGAATGTATAGTTTGACATACCAAAAATAAAGTGTAAAAGAAATCCTCTCGTCACCAACAGTCATATATCAATATATGGCTATATATATATATATATATATCGAATCTTGTCAGTATCAATAGTAGGTATAATAGATATAGATATAATAAATAGTGTTTGGATTTTTTTACATTAAGCAGTATGAAATACTTGCCAGCCATGTAGTTGTCTCAAAACAACAAAAAAAAAAGTGTTAATTCACATCTAAACATGCAGAAAGAAGTTTTAACCATCTACAACAGAAAGCTGCGTTCATCCCACACGTCTGATGCTTGTGTCTATTCTATGATTAAAAACTAAATAACTAAAAAGTCTTGAAAGTTGACTAAGGCCCTAACTACTGATCAGTCAAATAATTTAGGTGATGGTTCTCTCATTCTCTCATTTCTCTCACTGCTATATTCACTTGTTTCCTGTTCATGTTTTTGAAAACAAGAAAAGAAAAAAGTGGATTATTACACAAATCTGAGTGCAAAGATGCTTTTGTCATTCAGTGTCCATGGATAAAAGGCCAGTGGAGATATTTAAGAGTGATTGTTCTTTCACTTTCACTTCTGTTTTAACTTCTGTTCATGTTCTTTGCAACAAAAAATGATTATTACAAAGATCTGTGTGTACAGATGCTTTTCTCATCCAGTGTCCAATTATTTCACAAAGCAAGTTGGCCAGATAACTTTGAAAAAGACTTAGTCTTTGTCATTTTGGATTTGAATCTTCAAGATTTCATGAATCTTCATGAAATTATTAATGATATTCACATCTTCTTCATAGGTAAATCTGCCGTTAAAGGGAAAGGTAAAAAAACTGACCAATCACAGCATTGCATATGTATTCTGTTGAATTCCATGTGTTGAAAACATTATTAGCTAAGCATTACTTCTTCATTACTTTATCATGCTCATGGTCCTTCAACTAAACTGGTGACATGGTCCATATTTAACACTGATAGAAAAATGATTAATGCTGGCATGCAATTAAATGTATTATGCATTAATGGATTGGTTTTTTCAAAATGATTCTAAGTTCACTGAATTTGCAAAAAAAAAAGTACTGCAAATGCATAAGGTCTTTTTATGTGCATTATTCACTAAAACATAATAAGTTATGGATATAAATGTTATGGATATAAAATATCAGGTTTTTGTGAAATAAAAAAAATGAAACTGATATAAATCATGCCAGAACTTTCCCTACCCTTCATGATAAATTGCAAATTATACCTATAAAGTCAAGTTAAGTGGCTTTTAGTCAAGTGGCTTTTATTGTCATTTCAGCCATATACAGATGATACATACAAAGTGAAATGAGACAATTTTCCTCCATGACCGAGGTATTAACATATAAGAGAAAATAGAATTACAAAAATACAACAGAAGACAACATAAGACAACATAAAGTGCATGTGTGCAACATGTTCAAACACTGTGTAAACACTGCAGTGCAGACATCACAAAACAACACAGTGCAGCGCTAATCGAAGTCGTATGTGCAAATATTGCAGGGGTAGTTGAATGTTTTCTGTGTGTGTGTGTGTGTGTGTGTGTGTCAGTCCAGTCCCTGAGTGTTCAGGAGTCTGATGGCTTGTGGAAAGAAATTGATACACAGTCTGGCAGTGAGGGCCTAAATGCTCTGGTACCTTTTACCAGATGGCAGGAAGGTAAAGAGTGTGTGTGTGATGGGTGTGTTGGGGTCTTCCACAATGCTGGTGGCTTTGCGGATGCAGTGTGTGTGGTGAAATGTCTGTGATGGAGGTGGGTGGTGGGAGATGGGATTTCCTCAGATTTCACAGGAAGTAAAGATGCTGCTGGGCTTTCTTGGCTATGCAGCTGGTGTTGAGGGACTAGGAGAGGTTCTCCACCAAGTGAACACCAAGGAATCTGGTGCATTTGATGATCTCCACAGAGGATCCTTCTATGTTCAGTGGTCACTCCATGCTCTTCTGAAGTCAACAATTATCTCTTTGGTTTTGTCTTCATTCATAGACAAGTTGTTGACTTTGCACCAGTCTGTTGCTGCACCTCCTCTCTGTATACTGACTTGTCATTCTTGCTGATGAAACCCACCATGGTCATGTTTTTTGATTAACTTTATGATGTGGTTCCAACTGTGCATTGCTACATGGTCGTGAGTAAGCAGAGTGAACAGTAGTGGACTGAGAACACACGCCTGGGGGCCCCAGTACTCAGTATGGTGGTGCTGGAGATACTGTTCCCAATCCGGACTGACTGAGGTCTCTCAGTCAGAAAGTCCTGGATCCAGTTGCAGAGAGAGGTGTTCAGGCCCAGCAGGCTCAGCTTCCCAATCAGGTGCTGAGGAATGATTGTGTTGAAAGCAGAATTGAACTCTATGAAACGCAGTCGTACATAAGTGTCCTTGTTGTCCAGGTAGGTGAGGGCCAGATGTAGGGTGGTGGTAATGATAGATTGGTTGGGGTGATAGGTGAACTGCAGGGCATCCACTGAGGCATGCAGGAGGGGTTTGATGTATCTCATGACGAGCCTCTCAAAGCACTTCATCATGAGGGGATGATAGCCATTGAGGCAGCATACTGAGGACTTCTTTGGTATGGGAAAGATGGTACTGGCTTTGAAGCACTTCGGAACGACAGCAGTACTCAGGGAAATGTCACTGAGAACATCTGCCAGCTGGTCTGCACATGTTATCTGATCCAGCAACCTTCTGTGGGTTAACTCTGCAAAGAGTTTTCCTCACATCAGCTGTGGTCAGATGCAGCACCTGGTCATTGTGAGAAGGGGTGGTCTTCCTTGCTGTTACATCATTCTGTGCAACAAAACCGTGTGTAGAAGTTGTTACGCGCATCTGGTAGGGAGGCATCACTGTCACAGGCAGGTGTTGTCATCCTGTAGTCTGTGATTGCCTGGATGCCCTGCCACTTGTGCCACTCTCATAGAAGTGGCTGTGGATCCTTTGGCTGTGCCCGTACTTTGCTGTTCTGATGGCCCGAGACATTTTGGCCCTCGCTCTTCTTAGGCCCACTTTGTCACCTGCTCTGAAGGTGGAGTCACAGGTCCTCAGCAACTCACGCACCCCTGCAGTCATCCACAGTTTTTGGTTGGCACATGTAGTGATGGTCTTGGAGACAGTGATGTCATCTATGCACTTGCAGCTGGTCACTGATGATGGGTACTCCTCCAAGTTGGTGTTGTGGCCATTGGTTGCAGCCTCCCTGAACATATGCCAGTCAGTGTGCTCAAAACAGTCCTGAAGACCAGAGATGGCTCCCGATGGCCAGGTTCTCACCTGTTTCAGAACTGGTTTGGAGCATATGACGAGCGGTCTGTATGCTGCCATCAGCATAACAGAGATGTAGCAGAGTAGCTGAGGTGGGGGCAAGGCTCTGCTCAGTATGTGCCAGGAATGTTTTTGTAAACAAGCTCCAGTGCATTTGCCCTTCTCATTGAAAAGTCCACATTCTGACGGAATTTCGGGAGCACTGACTTGAGATTTGCATGGCTGAAATCTCCGGTGACGATAAACAGTCCATCGGGGTATGCATTCTGCAACTCGCTAATAACCCTGTACAGCTCACATAGCACCTTTTTAGCATTAGTGCTGGTGGGAATGTACACTCCAGCAATGAGCACAGTGGTAAATTGCTGTGGTTAATAAAATGGGAAATAGAGTGAAAAACAATGAGAAATGTCTTGCGGAAAAAAAAAAAAAAAAAATTACAATAAGCTAGTTTGAATAGTATCCACAACCACTAATACTTTGTTGAAGCAACTGTTGATTTTATTACATCACTTTTTTTTTAAGTAAGAGTCTGTCAACATGACACATCTTTACTTAGCAATATTTTAACACTCTTTCTCCCAAAAACATTCTAAAGCTGTCAAATTGTGAGGGGTATCTCCAGTGTACAGCTCGCTTCAGGTCACCCTATAGATTTTTAGCTGGATTCAGGTCTGGGTTCTTTGTTTAAGCCATTCCTTTGTTGATGTGGATGTACTGTATGCAAAAAGTATGAAAGGTGAAATTCCTCTTCATCTTCAGCTTGCTAGCAGATGGCAGAATGTTTTGCACTAACATTTACCGGTTTTTATAGCTATTCCTGTTTCCTTCCACACTGAAATAAGCCTCAGTTCTGGCTGAGGAAAAGCAGCCGTAACCATACCACCACCATGGGTATGATGTTCTTTCAATTATGTGCTTTTTTGGGCAAATCAAATCTTTTGGAATTATAGAATTATTATACCTTCTGGAATTACTCTCTACAGACCATAACGCTCCACAGAAACAGTTGGTCTTTATTTGGAGTTAATCGAAATAATTTCCTTGATAACAGCTTTATGATCATTACTTTTGAACATGAGATTCAGTGTAACTGGTTCATTTTGAACACAACCACATCCCCTATTGTAAAAGGGTGTACATGCTTATGTAAAAGGTTATAGTTGAATTTTTTTACTTTACAAAAACCTGCCATATCTTTATCTATCTATCTATCTATCTATCTATCTATCTATCTATCTATCTATCTATCTATCTATC
>JAQQZR010000215.1:0-16027 GCA_030068235.1 Notoglanidium macrostoma | reverse complement strand
CACACACACACACACACACACACACACACACACACACACACACACACACACACACACACACACACACACACATGTCCAAAGAACTAAAAATATCTCATGGTTTCTGTTCAAGACACACTGACGCACATCGAAACCAAAGACAATCAAAAAGCTTTCTGACTTCTCTGATACAAATAATACACAAACCAAAAAAAGCCACACGAATGAATTATAGTTCATATTTTCCTGCTCAGGATCATGATGAATCCCAAGCCTATCCCAGGAACACTGTGTCTCGAGGCAGGAATATGCCCTGAATGGGACACCAGTCTAAAATCCATGCACACATTTATACACTCATACACACCTAGATATAATTTTAGCATTGCCAATCCACCTACGAGCATATTTTTGGAGGAGGGAGGAAACTGGAGAACCTGGAGGATGCTGGGAGAACATGTGAAATGCCACACAGACTGTAACCTGAATTCAGGATCCTGCTGTGAGGTAATGCTGTACCAATGTCCACACATTTTTACCCAATATTAAGAGATTTTATCACTCCTACTGCTAAATTTAAGTTTGTTTTGATAAAAACTATTCCCGAATAAGAGATATCACGTCGAAAATTCCTGAAGATTTCCATTTTTAGTGAACAGAATAGGACTTTAGGATTCCAACCAATGAAATTGTTTCTTTTATAATTTGTTTCATAAACTATAAAAGTTTTACAAGCTAAACAAGTTTAGCTTGCAACAAAAAACACATCAAGTTGTTATTGCTTAATAATGCCTTAAAAGCAATTCACAAACTTAAAATTCTGACAAACATTGACACACGCCTTCAAATACCATGAACTGGAAATGTTTGTGTTAAAAAAAAAAAGTTAGTTATTCATGAGCAAAAACAACTTATATTTCCAAGCAATTTATGAAACAAATGTCGCTAAAAGAAGGATTTACTACAGTAAACAATTTAGTTTGGTTTTAAGATGCATTTAAAATATATTCTAATATATTTAAATTACATAGAAGGCTTTGCTTTAGCTTTGTTGCTTAGCTGCACAAGCTAACTGTACTTGCTATGTATACTCACCAGAGGCACCACCATATGTTTATACATCTTTATATACTGTACATGCTTCTAGTTAGTTAAACACAAATTAAATAAAACACTAACCAGAGTGAAAGTTATTTGTTTGATTTACCTATTACACGACAGGCTTCGTATTTGCTATCAGATTAGCCTTACAATCTAACTGTACTACTTAAAAAAATCTATCAAAAAAAATCTAGAGACACAGATGAGCTCTGCTACTTCCTAATAAGATTGACTTTCCTTAATAATAAATCTACATATGTTTAATGAGAGGTTGTATATGACAGGATGAGAAGAAAATATGATTCTAAGTTTTTCAAGTCGAGCATGAATAGGAACTAAAGTTGCAGGTAGGACCTAAAGTTGTGAAAGTGGAAATGATACTTTACCAAATGAGCCCTATGTCTGGCCAGAGGAATCATTTGAGCCAATCCTTTGGATTTGTCACTTTACCTCTACGAGAATATCTCAACTCACATGTGGCAGCTCTGTCTCCTGCACGTACATAAGCTCCTTTTGCACAGCCTGTTCAAGGCAGGAATGTTGCACCTCTATTCCGCCTTGCTGTTCTGTGTACGAGGTCCAAATATGGAATTTCGTATTGCCTCTGAGCCAGCACGATTGGTAGTCACAAGTTATTGGATGTCAGATGTCAGAATCAACGTCTGTCTAAAAGGGATATCACGATATTGCAGAACAGGGGCGTGATGTTTTTGACACTGACATCCTTCTTTCCAAGACCAGCGTGAATTCAAATGTCTCTGTTTACGATGTCTAAGGTCCGCATCCCTTTCTGCATCGAATCGCTTCCCACTTCTCTTCAATTTCTCCTCCAACGTTTTTCTGAACACACAAACACTCTGCTCAGCAACTTTGCTTGCGTCTGCAGAGTGGTATAAATGTGCACGGCCAGCAAAAGAACCCCAAGTCTCATTTCACCCACGGTTACTGTTTTGAAAGTCATGCTGATGTGCTCTGGGTATTCAAATTTCTGATGCACAGTATGTTATACGTCCCACTAGATGCCGATGCTCTGTTGTAAAACTTCATGCCTCTGGTTATGGAATGCCGGAAGGCTATGTAAAAACACTTTATGTCAGCTTTGTTTGGTTCAGTGTAAACAACCAAAGCCGGCATACTGAGGGATCTTCTTTATGGCAATGTTGCAGGATCTCTGTGCAAAAAGTGCTATAGAAAACGAAAGGTTCCCTGTCACTGCATTGCTCGGTATAGTTAACGCTGGGTAACACTCACACAAAAACATACATCCATACATGAATATGTAAACAGGAAACCCTCCCTACCGTAGACCCTGCACACATCCCACCCCGTTAAACTATTAAAACAGCAGAACAGATTTGCATACTGGGACCTGATAGGCTCATACATGTTATGATGCAATACAGCTTGATGTTTAATCAACTACAAACAGTTTCTCCTTCAAACAGTCCTACAATTTCTGTGTCTAAAACCAGTGACAAATTTAGGTTTCTGATCGGTTAGTTCACTTAATTCCCTTGAAATAATTTTAATTATAAACACATTTTGTAATGCTTGTGACCGTAAATGAAACTGACAAGAGCATGCATTCTTTATAGAAAAATCATTAGCTACTATACAGTAGCTTCTCCAGATGCCAATTTACACAGGCACACACACACACACACACACCTGAGTAGAACATTCGGTTGTTACTGGCTGGTCTCCTTTCTTCTAGTGACAGCTGTTTTAGCTATAACTGTCAGTCATCTCTCCACACATTTCATAAAATTACTATTCATACAACCTGACCCATCATTAAACATCATTACATGCTGATTTATGATCAGCAACGAACCGCATTACGGGTATCCCGGAATGAGAGACTATCAATCACTTCTTGCATTTGCAATTAAATCTAATTTAAAGCTTTTTTGCTTCTCTCAGTGGCGTGGACATACCTACGAACTGATGAGACTAACTCACACAACCAAACTCCAACGCTTAGGCTTTATGTGCTCAATTACTCAGTGATCTGGTGAAAAAGATTTTAATTCCGAGTGAGATCTTTGTTTTGGAATGTTATTTTTTCCTGTGCGGGTTAATATGCAGTGGTGTGCGGATTGCTCCTGGAGGGCCTCTAGTAGTCGTCCAGAATCTGCGGCTTACAGGCAGGAATGTTCTAGCACACTTCCAGAAACCCTAATAAGTGGTGGGAGAGTGTTCTGCTTCTCCTCTGATTCCAAAACTCTAAGAGGCTCTGCAACCAGGAATTTACATTTGGGTCGTCCTGGAGAAGTGCCCGTCTAAAACCAACCCAAGAGACAAGGTTTGGTGTTGTGATAGAAAACACACCTCAGAATTCTGAAACACATCAGTGCAACATATATGCGCACATTCAGAAAGGGGGATCTTTCTTTTGCTTCAATCTATAGAGGTGCTGGACAGCAGAGAGTGTGATGGACTTATTTAACTTAATCCAACCTGACATCTGGCAACATAATTTCAATATTCAACTTAATCAGATGGGCTCTGAAGTGGGTTCTGTTAGTGTACGGAGTGTGAGACTATACTGTGGAATACCAGACTCTAAAAATTAGGGGCAAAACCCTATGGCTAGACCACACTAGAATGGCGGATTTGAAAGAACCAGTAGAAAATCGAAAGCCCTTGGCTTGGTTTAACCCAATATTCCTGACAAGATTTCTTTCAGTTTGAATAAGTGTTATTACTTTACTTTTCTGTGAAGTAATACATTGTCGCAAAGCAGCTTTGCAGAAATCAAAAAGATTCCTAATGAGAAAGCCAAATGCCAAAATACAATATAAGGAAGAAACATTGACAGTCAGGGGGAAATCCACCTTCTTGTGTAGTAGGCTTATAAATAATTTCTCTTCTACAACTGTGTACTATAACATCAAACAGAATTAAGTGTGTTGAAAGGATGTTCAGTATGAGTCTATTGTAGAATAGAGTCCTGGGATGAGCACAGGACAGCCTTTATGATTACAGAAGCAGTTTATAGTTCTCAGATCCTACAGGATCTAGGTGAGATTATTCACTGAAGCAATGTATTTTCATATTGAATCAATGCTTTGAATCAAAGCCTGTTACACACGTTTAGGAAAAAAAACAATGGTTTTGATGCTTTATGAATAAAATCCTTAACAGTTATCTCAGGAAGACAAGACGAGGAATGCTTTAAGTCTTTTACATTAACCTTTTTTTTCTATGACTCTGCTATGTAATCAGATTCAAATGTAACAAACACCAATAATATTTATTGTACACAAACGTTCTTTGGATTCGCACTTCTCAAAATTGTTCTATTCGGAAACCTCTCTGAATGAGAAGCCTTCTCAGGCCTACATAGAACTTCTAAGGGTATCTCCAGAGGGAAAAAAAGCCCATAAGGGTTTTTAAAAAATGTGAAAAGGTGGCAGAGACAGCTGCAAGCACACGACAAAATGCTTTATTTGAACTGGCAGACAATTCGTAAAACACAAGGCAAAAATGTGGTCAAAAACACAGGCAAAGGCCTGGCAATGTGCAAACATACCTGAGTAGACAAGAGCAAATCATTAACCAGGAAATAAAATGTTAATACACAATCATAATAATAAGGATTATAATGTCAGGAGAATACTTTGAGCTGTGTGTAAGTTTATATAGCCTATAGGGTGTAAAGGTGACTGATTTCAGGTGTGTGTGACGAGTAAGATCATGACTGTGAATGAGACAGAGTTGTGGATATGAGTGTTAGATGAATTGGTGTGAGCCATGAAATGAAGTTTGGTGGCTCTGTGATGAAGCGTGACCAAGCAGGAAGCCTTTGATTTCCAAACTCCTTTCATTTCAGTGGGAAAAAAAAGACAGGAAAGGACAAGTGAAAAAAGTGGTCTAACACTAGTTACACTAAATAACACCAATCTGTGGTCAAAAATAAGACTTTGTGCTCAAGAGTCACTTTCAGGCCACGCTTAGGCTCGGGTCTCACAGGGTTAATTGAAGCTCACGTCTGTTAAAGCTATCTCAAGCACATAGGTTTCTCCTGCCAGAGAAATATCTGAACAAAGCCAGCAACTGCAATTCCCACTTACACCTACAACCGCGCATTCTTCATCTCTCATTTCATCCATCAATCCATCCGTCCATCCATTTCCTCCAAAGTAATCAGGAATGATCTCCCTGTAGACCTTTCTGAAAGGATTAATTGATTCTGGGTTTGACTGAAGCTAAATGCAGGGTTGGTCTGGAGTGCGTAGTACCTGCACTATGTCATGTACTTGTCTGTTTCGTTATATGATTTTTTTTAAATAACTATAGCTAACAAAAGAGATTTATTGTGGCCTCCGAAAGTCCACCATTTGCCAAGACTCATACAAAAATCCCAGTTGTAACATCAAGCACATGCACATGCTGAGCTCTCATAGACAATATGATGTTATTGATACAAGGTGTATGGAATCAATATGAAGCCAGATTCTTTAGGTGGCCTTTAAATGTGTTCGGACCTTCTATATGTCAACCATCACGTCCTGTGGGAGGCATAAACGACTGTGTTCTCATGCAAAGTTTTTCACAAATTAAATCATTCCGTCTGCAGATTCCCAACAAGATGTTTAGACGTATTCTAAACTCTGTAGTCAATCTCTGTTTATATGGCATGTCACATGTAACGCAATCCAAAATGATGCACAAATACAGATATGAACATGAGGTGCACCGCTTGCCAAAAAGGTTCACTTGGCATCTAATTGAGATTAGACAAAAAAGTCACACGAGTAGGTTTTTACTTCCATGCAAATGAATGGTCAGATATGAAGCTCATGTAAGAGAAGGTCAAATTCATTAACATGAACAATATATATATATAGCAGTGTATTTACTGTGCGCATTCATTCTTCCTTAGTAACTGCCTGGTCAAGGTTGCAATGGTTTATATTACGCTACTAGCTTGTATATATTTTGGAAAACAGAACCAAATACTGATTTATTTGTGACATGTCATGTCAAGTGACCTTTGCCCTTTGATTTTAACCCTGACTTTACTCCTAAACTGGGCCTGATGAGACTCAGCCCTGAACTTCATCGTAACCTTAAAGTGTATGTGCATTTAACCAGAAAAATCCAAACTCATGTGGCATGTGGGCGATGCATATGAAAATCTGACTGATGTTACACAACACGCTTTCCAATCACACACACACACACACACACACACACCACATCAACAATGACCATCAAAGGCTAATCAGAGCCCTGATCTTTACCTTAATCAGAGATAAAGGTGTGTATGCTTTCAAAGTCGTGATATCATGACTTCACAGAGTAAGAGAAATCTGCTTTTCTTCTTAGTCTGTCTTTTAAGGGTCTGCTGTGCGTCATCATCCACGCCAGACGTGTGCGTGTGCGTGTGCAAATGTGTGTGTGCTCTGAAACCCTAGACTTTTGAAAACACCAAATTAACAAAGGTATTGTTTCATCTGTAAACTTACCAGCATCAACGTAGTCAATCTATAAAGAAAACCACATAGAAATAAAGCTCATTAACTCTTGAACAAATACTGATTACAAAATCTGCATCGCACATGCACTGGCACCGTCCGCCATGATGAAGAGAGCATGTGTGCATTACCTCAGTAGTAAGCTAGGACATGTGTTATAATAATGAAGTGGTTTCAGCAGTTCTCGAAAGACTGGGACATTCAAAGGGGATGACTGAAAACCTTCACAGGTACTAAAGCTAAAGCTTTGAAGAGCCTTTCTTTAGAGGGAAAATTTCTTTATGGTGTCAGAATCTTTTAATACATTTTATATATGTGGCGGTCTGGGAAACCTTTCGCAAGGTCAAAGGGTGATTTTTATTATTTATTTATTTATTTTTTACTATATATAGTTCTAAGACTACAGACTTTCCTGAACTGAAATAGGTTTCTCTTTTGCACATGCCTCGATCACAATTAAAGTTCTGGCATTTTCTTCAGGTTCTCCGCTTTCTTCCCACCGTCCAAAAAACAGTAGGCAGTCTGGCTACGCTAACTTGTCCATAGGTGTGAATGAAGAGGTGGTCTGGACCTTTTTTGTTTAAAGATTCTGTGAATGCTTTATCTTTGCTGCTGTTGTCTGAATATGTTCAGAACTGTGACATATCCCTTATGTAATACATCAACAAACAGACAAACGAAAATGTATTTACGCTGCTAGCAAACTGCCTGCCTGGTGCTATTCGTCATACACACGTGTTGCTAAAATGGCAGACACGAAGGTGAATATAGAAACAAAAGCAAATACTTTTGTACAAACATAGAAATTGGATTCAGTCACTGTAGACTCTCAAAGTAAAAACTGGATTTAATAAAAATAATCAAGAGGGTTTATGAAAGTTATGCTGTACTGATGCAAAAACAAGGAAAGATGTAATAAATGATTGCTATTAAACAGAACGCTATTAAAATGCTGCTAACATAATCAAAACACCTCAAAACTTTGGGTAGTTAAGGCTCTCATAAAACCCTCTATTCTAGGGTTCTCTAAGGGTTCTCCAAAAAGGATAAACTTAATGAAGGTGCTTGATGGAATGAAAGACCATTTTGGTATAAAAATATGAAAGGAAAGCACATAATACACATACTGTACCATCGACATGGGTGCTTAAGCCGGAATTAAACTTGATATGATTTCATTTAATCTCAGACAAACAAAATGGCTTTATAATGTTTGATATTGAGCTCTAATCAATAACTTGGGAATAATTTGAAAGGAAAAAGGCCTAAATGGTTGCATCTGGAGTCCCCTTTATGAACCCTCTATTCTATATATAAACATATAAAAGAGCCTGGATAAAACGAGAGTGGCAGTTGAAGTAAACAAACTATTACCCAGTTCAGTTTTTGATTAAATTCACCCAAAGCATTATTGCATCACTTCCTCTCGTAGATCGGGCGGAAAAAGTTCCAAATGATTCTAAGGGTGGTCTCATTTTAAGAGTGCAGCTGAACTGGATTATGAAAGCACAGTTCCGAACCTGGCGCTAACGAACTTCACACACTCCTGTGTGACACTGAAATGTGTGGTACTGGGCAACAGAAGATTGAAACACTACAGAGAAAAGTGTATGGCCGGCGCACTGGCTAATGTTACAGCTCAATCAGCATTTGAGTTCAGGTTTAGCAAGAAACATCTGTCTTAATTGTAGCGTCAAAAGACCACACATACACACACCACACACACATATGCACAATTTCCGTTTCGAATGAAACGCGTGGTTTTGTACACCGTTGACGTAGCGGAGCTGTGGAAAGTTAATTTGCCACCCAACTTATTATCTTCTTTACGTCACACGTCCAAGTAGAAAAACATCACACAGCAGTATATTAGTTTTGTAATCCTGTCTACATTTGATAAAATACCACATCATGCACAGTGTGAGTTTTCCACTATATTAACTTTGATTTATACAGAAGTCAAGCTAATTCAAAGTTCTACATCATTATTTTGCTTCCTATCTTTTTTCCACAACTCAAGAACTTTAGAAGGTGTGTTTCCACTAAGGTTTCTGGAACTTTCCAGGTGCTATAAACTTTCAGTCCTGGATAAGATGTACACAAAGGTGTGGGTAAATCATACTTTATTTATTAGCTAGCCTACCAACCAAGTGAAAGCTCTAATGTGTTGCCCAGGCTGGTGTTTTGGTTGCCTGGCAACCTAATTGACTAGGAATTAGCTAAAAAGTGGTAGCTAACATAATGCAGTCATGTATGGTGAACTTATTAGCTAGTTAAGTGCAATAATACAGACTAAAGGTATCGGTATGTACTTTTGACTGTGAACCTGTGTGTCCTTTTATCATACTTATATTATGAATTATATCACTTACTTGTTAGTCGAGCTAGCATCTGTTTTCTCTTGACATTAAATTGAAACATAGCTACATATGAAATAAAAAAAAAAAATTGTAAGTTTTTTTTTTTCTTTTTCTGGTTATGTGTATGCAAAGTTATAACATCGTTTTGCATTGTCGTGTAAATGAGATAACGTTATTATAGCTATTTACTGTATAATCTGCTGCGTAAACAAAGCAGGGTTTCAATTTTCAAGACTTTTCCAGCCACTAGATCATGTGACATTTTTAAGATCCACTACAATAGTTTTTGGTCCAGAGAAGAAGAAATGAGTATTTGGTTATTATTAATGGCCCATCCATGTCAATTTTGTTTTTTGGATGACATAGAAAAAAGCTCTACTTTAATCTTATGATTTAAGATGTAAATCAAAATTACAGCCCAAAACATACAGACCAAAAATAAAGTTTTTCATGCGCCAGTTTAATTCAGGCCAGACTGGCCCAGCAATGGATAATCATAGATATCGGAGCTCACCGTGATTGCCCAGAAATGTAATTTGGCTCTGGTTTACCTGGTGAGCTCCTGAAAAAACCTGGTGAGCTCCTGTTTCTGTAGTGGTATAGATTTACAAATTGCAGCTCTACAGCTGAGCCAGAGAAATAAACATGTAGAAAAAAGCTTAACATGTTCCAAAGAATTCCTCAGCAAACCCGCACACCGGCAGAGTGAATTCACGGGGTCACAGTCTCTCTCTCTCTCTCTCTCTCTCTCTCTCTCTCTCTCTCTCTCTCTCTCAGTCACACTCACACACAAACAAATATGCATGCAAAGAAAAAAGTATGCTATTGTTCTGGATAGATTATTCCGAAAGCTAAAACAAGAAGACAACTGTGAGAACAAAAAAATGAAAACCACATCCCCAATTCAAACTAAAGCACTCAGTGAAAAATAGAGACGGCTTTATTCATCCCCCCCCACAGATGTTTCTAAATCAAATTGGAGTCCCTCTGCCTCGCTCTCAGTCTTACTGAACTTGCATTTGTCTCATCGCTGTGGTTTTACGTCCACAACAGTGGTATGATTACATTACCAGTGATGTTCGCAAACAGAGCAAACAGACAGAAGGACATGGAGAGTATGGAAAAAAAGACAAAAAACAAAAAGGTCAAGGACGTGTCCGTACTCACCAGGATACTGGTTGTTGTCCAGGTCCGAGTCCCCACGCAGCGTAAACCCAAAGCCTGCCGGGATTCCAGACGTGGCCCAGGATCCTTTGAGCACCTGTGAGGCCTTCAGTCTCAAGCCAGACCCCTCACCGTTATAGATAAACACACAACCACTGCGGTCCTCGCCTGCGAACGGAGCTCCCACTGCCACATCTGAGATGAATGGCGGACAAACAAAACAGGACAAATCAAGAGAGGACAAAAAATGTACCATTTAGTGCTTTGATGAACTAGTTCTGGGTTTGAAATGCAAACTTCAAAAAATTTCTCCGCAGACATTCACATCTAAGGGACAATTTAGCATAGCTAATCCACTGGCATAGTTTTGGGAGCAGGAAGGAAACCAGAGTTCCCAGAAGAAGCCTGTGTCATCATGGAGACGGTATGGGATAGACCATAATCCGAGCTCAGGATAGAAACCGGGAACCCTGGAGCGGTGATTAGGCAATGCTACTCACAGTGAAACCCTCCTGTGACTAACAATAAATCTCCATTTTTTTCACCTGCTATATCTGTTATTTCTCACTGAGATGGTCGAAACTGGCAAGATCACATGCATGGCTTTCATCAGTGAAAGCGATTAAATGGATACTCTGATCTGTAAAGCTCTATAGGGACAGACTGCGCTTCCCTCTGCGTCCCTGTGTGACTATTACCGCGCACGCACACACACGCAAACAAACACAGGAACACACAAATCTGCTACTGCATCTGACCCATGTCTCTAAGGTACAGTTATCTCTTTCAAGTGCTCGTCTTGCACCACTGTAAAAACCATTAACCTTCATTTACCTGAAACACACACACACATTTTGACAGTCGGTTCACTTATACACAATCAACCTTTTTCTTCTTCCTCTTTATTCCCACTTCTATGTGGAAAGTCGGGTGAGGTCACCCAAGCCTGGACAGGACACCCGTCTATCACAATGCTAACAGAGAGAGACAGACAGCCATTCACATCTATGGGCAACTTAAAGTAGCCATTTAGTCTAATATGCATGTCTTTGGACAGTGGGAGGAAACCTGAGCTCCTGAAGGAAACCCATGCAGGCATACAAGCTCCACACAGAAAGTCCCCAGCTGCCTGCAAGCTTCGAACCCAAAGCCTTCTTGCTGTGAGGCAACAGTGCTAACCACTGGAGTGCCGTGCCGCCCTAAACACAGGATCAAAAAGTATAATAGCAGTCTTAAAAGGAAAACTCCTTTACGACAAAGATCTTAGAACATACCAAGATAGAGCAACATAATTTATCTCTGTGGCAGCAAAAGTGGAACAGTTCCGGTCTCAAAAGTGGACGTGGGCGTGTCACAAACGAAATTATACACCTCCTCATTGACCTGAATGGAGAACTGGGTTATTCTGGACTGCAAAAAAGGAGATCAGCCCCCCTTCCCCTTCCAAAAGTTGGATGCAGAATGTTTGCGCCACTTGCTCCGCCTCAGTCCTCTCTGTTTAAGGTGCCGTATTTTCATTGTTCTTGTGAGAAGTCAGCGATTGTATGTGGCTCTGATGTCACAGGGAGACATTGTTATAGCTAGCACAGGTAATTCCATTCAATGGAAAAAAAATGTAAACGATTTCAGTCAGTCATGATAACACTCATTCTCTTCAGAATAAAGCACTGCTGCATCACTTTTTAGGTAGAGATGAAGTGAGGGCAAAATCATACTAGCTGGTTGCCGAACAGCATTGTGGGTAATATAAGAAACTGAAAGAAGTCACAAGAGAAATATAAAATGAATCTTGGTTGCCAGTGAAGAACTTTCAGTTGGAGTTTCTTTAAAATTACTTCCTTGGAAGGAACTTACGAATGTTTATCTTACAAGTAAGTTCCTCCATCTGAATATGAAAGTGGTAGCTTTGAGAATACCGAGTGGAGGGAGTGGAGGGTTAGAAAGACAGAGGAACAGAGAATCAGTAAGGGAGAGGAACAAAAGGCATAGACACAGCAAGACAGAAAGAACAACAGAGCATTAGAAAGACAAGAACAGAGAGCAAGAGAGGGCAAGAGAAGAGCTAAAAGATAATAGAATGACAGAGGAATAACAAGAGAAAGAGAAGTACAGGCAATCAGAAAGAGAGGTTCGTTTTAATTGGTAGATCTGGCACTTTAAACTTTTTCCAGGACTAAGGAACCAGTTATTAAATTAAGACAGTTTTAAGAAATTTCAGTTTCAGAATTTTAAGAAAGTCCAAGATTTGATTATATAATCATTGAGCCTTCAAACTTAGTCTGACCTAAAGTTCTGCTTAACGTTCTCCGACGCAGCGTTGGTGGAAAAAGGGGTATGGGGTACCAAACGAGCACGGGATGAAAGATGTGGGAAGACTGGCTGTGGAAGCCTTTTCAGCTGAGCAAACCATACAGCAGCAGAAAGGAAAAAAAGTTTAATTAAGTCTAGTAAAATAACCTCATCACCACAAGAAACGGTTTCATTTCCTAGAACAGGACCACATGGTTAGTGCTTGTGTGTATATGCTGTATGAGTGTGTGTGTGAGCTAAGTTATAAATACGCTTAGTTTGAACTTGGCTCGCTTTGGGGTGAGTGCCCAGGTTATTTCCTCTTCCTGCCTGACGACTGTTATCCTATTATGGCGCACTGCAGCTGGCACGGCGCCAAATCACCAGAGCAAATATCTGGCTGACGGTTGGCATGGAAACCACCATGGCTTCATGGAAATCAGGAAATAGCTTTGTTCAAGACTGTTACATTAATCTACAGCTAAAACAAGACAGACAGTTAATGTGAACGATATCAAAATGAGAATGCTATAAAAGTTTGAGTCACTGTCACACTCCTTTCATGTCATGTCTTATTTACTCTCATGTACAGGAGGTACGTAAAGAGGGTCTGAATAGGGATGCAGTGCTACCATTTGTAGACTGAAATAAGCAACCTACTTAGTATTAATCAGTCAAGGATTTCAAAGAACATTTTATTTAGCACTATATACATTTCACCGGTTTACATAGTGACCATGAAAAGCATGCACGTGTGTCCGGGTTACTAAGCCTGCTCTTTATACTGTTAGCTAGTTAATTTTAAATGAAGTGCATTAGCTAGCTACATTAATGAATGAATTATTGAATGGAGTTGGGTTGCAGTGCAGAGTGGGAAGATACTGTAGTAGCGCTTCTTGATATTTTCACAGAGGAGTTTGCGGGCTGTTTTGCTTTCATTGCCATCATTTGTTGTGGTAGGATGTTGCAGAATATGTCCCAATTGCCATCATTGCGTGTCATTTTGTTCATGCATAAATGAGCATGGTATCCGATCCAATATTGGTCTATTTCCTTAACTGATGCAAAAAACCGAACTAAAGAAGATAGTGGGTATTCTTAAACGGTTTTTTTCCCAATTGTATTATAGTAAAATCAAAGAATGATGACCCACATCTATGAGAATCTTTGCTGACCAGGATGAATGGATTAAATATGACGTTTTGGCACCAGAAAGCTGTAAGTTCAAGCGACTGACCTGTGCAAAAACTTCACACTAGGCAAAATATCAATATCTCCTCATTGAGACAATATTGTGTGTATGCGGAGTGCACTAATGTAGAGTACATGCAAATAAGTTATTTCAAAGGGAGAAAAAAGCTAAGTGGGCGTTGCCCAGACTGACCAATCGCACCCGGATGTACTTTGACAACCATAACCCGTAGTTGCAGACAAATATGGAAAAACAGACATAACAACTGGCATTACAATGAGTTGGTTAAATGGCTTCGGTGATTGATATTATCTGCATCAAATACTGATTTGGAAATTACTTTCTAATTTATCTAAGAGCCTTGTATCATAGCAGCATCCCAAACACGCATGCTGCATCAACTATAATTAATACCTGATGCTCTCTTGCTACACAAATCGAAGGGTGTTTGGTTACTTCAGATGTATCTGCACTACAGACAACACACACACACACACACACACACACACACACACACACACACACACACACACACACACACACAAATGATGTCATGAGATTTGAGTGTGTGCCTGTGTATGAGACTTTGGCAGTATCTGAGATGCACATTTTAAATTCATGCCTTCCGGAAATTTTCATCTCCCCTCATTCCAGTAACACAGGCTAATGTGAATTCACAGGGGTACAGGAATACACACACACTATGGGTTACTACATTATGGACAGAAAAGTGCAACCGTGTGCACATAGTATATGTAGTTCTGTGTGCATGTAATTAAACTGCGTATGTGTATATGATTCCCAAATAATAGTTTTGTCTACTTTATGCTTGTTTTAGCCCACACCTCCTACCTCAGTCAATTTCTGCATTCAATTTACCTCAGATGTGAAGATTTTTTTGAGCTACAAAGTGTGAAAAAAACCAAGGATGCCTCCATGTTTGTCTTTTAGCAGCAATCTAGCCAGCTAAAAACACTCACATGGGTAGCTGCAGAGGTCTTATTAAGTCCAAGCCATGTCCATTGAACTGTTCTGCAACATTTCAGCTATGACAATGAAGCAAGCTTTTTTGGGATGGCAACATGCTACACAAATTCCTTGCTTGGTCTGATTGGCTACCATTTGCCATTACACCATGAGTGTCAGCTGATAGAAAGGACTCAGACGTTGAATTAATGTAACACCATGGACCAAGGTATTTTTAAAAACGTTAACACGAAAGTAAGCTCACCTCAAACAGTTATGGATTGGTTATTATAGAAGTATCTTACCAGCTGTGAAGCATGGTCTACCAGTTTGACCAATCTGGTCTATGTTTTGGCAGCTCGTAGCTCATCAGACTGAGCTGGATATTTCATACATTGCTAAAATACAAATTCTGGTATCTTGAACATGAAACTGTTAACAAATGGAAGATAGTAGGTCACATATGCCGAGGACCACATCGGCAGCTTCCTACTGTAGTAGGAAGTAGTAGGGATTTGGAAAATCGTCAGCCTGTGACCGTGACGTCTTGTGTGTAACCTGTTTAAGGCCCTTATTGTCATGACCTCGTGACGTTTACCGATATATCAGTGCTATTGACAGATTGGTGAATATTTTTTTAATTAGCAGCTTTATTATTACAGCTTACTGCAAACTGTGGCTCAGCTTCATGAGGGTTTGTAACATTTTTGCAGTTGTCATTGTTAGTATTATAGACAGAATTGTTACCATATGAAGCAGTATGATTAAATGAAAGTGCTTTAAAGTCGGCTCATACCGCAAAAATTTTATTTAATTTGAAATACTTGCATATTTCATTGGCTATTCTGACACATCATCTATTCTTTCATTTAAATATAATTCTCGGTACGTATTCCTGCCATGTGCGTTCACAAGACAATATTCACAATCAAATTGAGGTAGTAGGGAAAAAGATACAAAGTCCTTCCTGGTTAAAGATCTAGTTCTGAGCCTCCACTGAAGACTTCAGTGTCGAAATTTGGATTAAATGTCACACACTGGCTTAATTTGAATAAAAGTCTCATTTGGTATCTATCAAGCTAAAATGGCTTCAAGAAGGAATCTGCAATAGCAACTCAGACGGGGACGAACTCAAATAAGCACACGGTGTGCACACTGTGGACAGCGAAAACAAAGTGAAAACTGGGGACACTCTGAACTCGGCACCAGAAGGTCTTTATCACACATCTGCACAGTAAAAACAGACTTGTATATACACACTCTCACAAGTACACACACACATGTTTATTATTACTACACATAATCTCTATTATCTATTCATAGAAACATGATATCCCCACAGGGCATGAAATGTCTTGTTTATTCTGTCATTTTTGAGACATTTGGTCTCCACACGGGCATTGAAACTCCCACACCCACACACACCCACCCACACACACACACACACACACACACACACACACACACACACACACACACACACACACACACAC
>JAQQZR010000214.1:0-16035 GCA_030068235.1 Notoglanidium macrostoma | reverse complement strand
TTCATTATCCCGAGCTAAAAACACACAGGGTCCTCAGGGAACGGCATCCATCACACACTGATCACACAGGCTTAGACGCTGCGTGTGTGTGTGTGTGTGTGTACATGTGTGGTTTTCCCATCAGTGTTTCCTACCATTATTGTTCACAGTCCTCACAATTTGGGATGCAGTCCTTAGAAACGACTGTCAAAAACATACAAATTTGTCTAATGAGATTTTAAATTTTTCCCAAAAACTAGAAATATTTTATCTAAAGCAAAATTAATGTGATATATTCCAATCAAGATTCATACTGTATGCTCTTTGAGAACAATTATACATTTTAAACATTCAGCTACCTTAAGTACCAATATGTAAAACTGACAGTCAAGTGTTAAAAATGGCTACTGCAGTCCAAATTCTAAATATTGGATGGAGGTGTCTTCCTCCTACAGAAGCCCTAAAAGGCCATGGAATTACATATTTTAATCAGCCTGTTTTCTCATGATCTTCAGTTATTTATGGCATTATCATGATATAACAAATGTTCTTTTCTAGTGATAATAACAGAATTTTCTCAAGATCTCAAGATAGCAGATCTCGGTTTTCCCGAAAGCATTACCGAGTCATTAACTATCATTCTGTGCAGCAATGTCGGAAGAGCAGGAATATATTGATCAGCGTGTTACATTTCTGTTCAATCAAGGCCTGACACAGGCTGAAATATCTTCATGCCTTGCTGTTACAATGTTCACATTTCTGTACACCATTTAAACAGCAGTCAGTAAGACTACAGCTTTATCACAGGCGCAATCAAGGAAAGCCTGATGCCATAAACTACAACCCCAATTCTAAAAAAGGTGGGATGGTGTGTAAAACGTAAATAAAATGATTTGCAAATCTTTTTTGATCAATGTTCAATTGAAAACAATACTTTGGAACTTTTTACAGAGTGGCCGGTTCTGTCAAAAACTTCGCTGTGCAGTATTGTTGAAGTTTGAAAGCAAAAATTATTTTCTGTTCTTTTTCGATATATGACTTCATTTGTTCAACAGTCCGGAGTCTCTGTTGTTGTATTGTGTGCTTCAAAATGCACCACACAAAGGTCTGGACATCAGGGAGGTCGGTCTATTACCCACACTCCTTTACAACAAAGATATGCTGTTGTAAGACGTGCAGGATGTGGCTTGGAATTGTCTTGCTGGAATAAGCAGGAACATCCCTGAAAAAGACATCATCTGGATGGCAGCATATTTTGCTCCAAAACCTGTGTGTACCTTTCAGCATTAATGATGCCTTCACGGATGTGCAAGTTACCCATGCCATGGGCACTAACACACCCCCATGCCATCATAGATGCTGGCTTTTGAACTTTGCCCTGATAAAAATCTGGATGTTTTTTTCCTCTTCAGCCCAGAGAACATGACATCCATGATTTTCAAAAATAATTTGATTTGCAGACTTGTCAGACCACAGCACACTTTTGTACTCTGCATCAGTCCATATCAGATGAGCTTGGGCCCAGAGAAGTTGGACATTGTTGATTTATGCCTTTCGATTTGCATGGTAGAGTCTTTAACTTGCATTTGTAGATGCAGTGATGAATGGTGTTTACCAAGAAGTGTTTTCTGAAGTGTTGATGGTGAAATCCCTACATTTCTTGTGTGTTGTTCTAATATTGTTGTAATATTTGTCCATGAAGTTTTCCACAAACTGGTGAACCTCATCACATCCTTGCTTGTGAACAATGATGTTCTTTTTATACCCAATTATAATACTATCACCTGCTGCCATTTATCCTGTTTACCTGTGGAATGTCCCAAACAAGTGTTTTTGAGCATTCGACAACTTTCCCAGTCTTTTGTTGCCCTGTCCCAACTTTTTTGGCACGTGTTGCAGACATCAAATTCAGAATGAGGTATATTTACAAAAAAAAAGGTTTATTAGTTAGAACATTAAATATCTTGTCTTTGTATTGTATTCAATGAAATGTATAGCAAAAATGACTTGCAAATGATTTTATTATGTTTTAATTTTTGTTTTACACAGTGTCACAAATTTTTGGAATCAGAGTTGTACATTGCTGACCAGCTATGAGGCCTAGAGTGACTCCATGGATACCAGATGATGACAGAGATGCAGGTTGGCAGGATTGTGGGTAAATTGTGTTGTTATCACAGGAAAACAAAGTTTCATGATCTCAAGATCTTGAGAAAATTATATTGCTATCACGGGAAAACGATGTTTCGTTATGTCATGATAATGAGAAAAATTACTCACTATCAAGAGAAAACGGGCCAAAAAATGTGTAAATTCATGGCCTCCTCGGGCTTCTGTACCCCCCAGCCCCACCTCGCCAGACTTGAAGCTCATGCGGGTTGCCTGATTGAGAACACTTAACCACTGAAGACGAGTGCAACATTAAACTATGACAAGTGAGGACAAGTCCTATTGGACTCATCTATATACACTGTAAGTTGATCAACTAATGAATATGTGTGGAATGTTTTTGTTATTTGCAAATAATAAACCAGCTCATGTGGATTTTTAATAACTTTGTTAAGGCCATGAGAATGAAAGTTTTAGATCAGCATCCACCACGCAGCATGTTCCAAAACCTTGCGCTGAAGTTAATGGTTATGAATGGGAGGTTCAGGCAGGATGCATGTGCAGTTAACAGTTTATTTAAGTAAACACCAGCAAAATCAAGTCCAAATCAGTCCAAAAGAGGCAGAAAACCAGGGGATCGGCAAACAACACACAATAGGTAATTCAAAAAGTACAAGAAAATGGTAAAGGTTTAAGGCAGGATAAAAAAAAAACAAGAACAAAACAACAAGCGTCTGGGCATAAAAAGTCATGAATGTGCTAAACAATACCTCGCTAAGTCAATACCTAGTGGGAGTTGAGTCCTTAAATACTGAGTCTGCAATCAGCCAAAATGTGGAATAGCTGATAACTTAAGTCCAGGTGCCATGAACATGGAAGCAGTTGCTCGGTCATGGTCTGAGGCATTGGATAGTTCACGATATTAACTAGCGGTTAACTATTGTAGATAATAATGTAGATTGCAATTACCCCACGGAATAAGCTCATTAGAAATATTTAATAAATAAGGAATACTGAAAGAAGCCATGTGCCATTTAAAAAATGTTCATATGCAAATCTAAAACTTTTATTTCCATGGCCCAGTGTTACCTAGATGCATGGCTGGCTATGTATGGTAATGTTAGCCAAAGCTAGACTCGTCATCCTAAAACCAAAAGCTCACAACTCCAAAAATACACAGTCTATGATATGGGGCTGGCACTCAGCATGATGAAAAGTGCAACATAAAGCCTGTTAGCCCCCCTGAGGAACCAAAACTATAAGGAACCAAAATGTAAGAGCAGGAGGAGTGGAACTGTGTGCTTTAACTGATAGGCAGCTCAAGTGTTACTAGACGCCTGAGGTGGGATTCAAACAGTAGATTGCAGCTATGTCATTACAGTGTGCTGGCCCACTGAGCTGAATACTGAAGGTTCTGTGCTTGGGGAATAATGCTTATGGGGCACACTAGGGGATGGTAAGTGTAGCAGAAAACTGTGATACCAGCTGACTGTCTGTCTGGCTGACTGGAGAGAAAACTCAAACAAACATATATTCTCCTATTAATATAGTAACTGAAAGTATCTTTCCCAAAATGTCGTCCATCAAATAATCTTTCCCTCAAACCTCTTTGCTGAAAATAACTCCTCAAAACAACTTCATTCACAATACCCCCTCCTGAATTCTCTTTACTGAAAATAACTTCACAAAGCAACTTCCTTCACAGTATCTTTTCCTTAATTCTCTTTACTGAAAATAACTTCTCAAAGCAACTTTCTTCACAATATCTTTTCCTTAATTCTCTTTACTGAAAATAAAACTTCTCAAAGCAAGTTCCTTCACAATATCTTTTCCTTAATCCTTTTTACTAAAAATAACTGTTCTTAAAATATACATTTCCTCAAAATATATTTCCCTTAGAAATGTATTTTCCTAGGAAACATATACCGATATATTACTTACATATACTGATATATTACTGACATATTCTTTAATGGCATTGCATTCAAATACATAGACTTTAATATGGAGCTGGTCCCCCCTTTGAAGCTTCAACAGCTTCCACTCTTCTTGGAAAGCTTTCCACGTGATTTTGGATTGTTTCTGTAGGAATCTTTGCCCATTCATTCTGTAGAGCATTTATGAGGTCAGACACTGGTGTTGAATGAGAAGGCCTGGCTCACAATCTCAATTCCGGTTCATCCCAAAGGTGTTGGATGGAGTTGAGGTCAGTGCTCTGTGTGGGCCAGTCAAGTTCTTCCACACCAAACTCATCTAACCATGTCTTTTTGGACTTTGCTTTGTGCACTGGGGCACAGTCATGCTGGAATAGAAAAGGGCCTTCCCCATACTGCGTCCACAAAGTTGGAATCATAGCATTGTCCAAAATGGCTTGGTATGCTGAAGCATTAAGATTGCCTTTCACTGGAAGAAAGAGGCCGAGCCCAAACCCTGAAAAACAGCCCCACACCATTATCCCTCCTCCACCAAACCTCACAGTCGGCACAACGCAGTCAGGCAGTTAAAGTTCTAATGTTTAAATCCAGACTCACCCATCTGACTGCCAAACAGAGAAGCGTGACTCGTCACTCTTAGAACATGTTTCCACTGCTCCACAGTCCAGTTGTGGTGTATTTTACACCACTCCATCTGATGCTTGGCATTGGACTTGGTGATGTGAGGCTTGCCTGCAGCAGCTCAGCCATGGAAATCCATTCCATGAAGCTCCTGCCGCACTGTTTTTGTACTTACATTAATGCCAGTGAAAATTTGGAACTTTTCAACTATGGGATCAGCAGAACGTTGGCGACCTTTACACACCATGGACCTTAGTAGTAGTCGTTGAACCCGGTCTATGACTTTCATGGTCTTCCGCGTCGTGTCTGAATAGCTGTTGTTCCTAAACGCTTCCACTTCCCAATAATATCACTTACAGTTGACCGTGGAATATCTAGCAGGGATGAAATTTCACAAACGGTCTTATTGCAAAGGTGGCATCCTATCGCAGTACCTTGCTTGAAGTCACTGAGGTCTTCAGAATGACCAATTTTGTTTCACAAATGTTTGTAAATGGAGACTGCATGACTAGGTGCTTGATTTTATACACCTGAATTCAATCATTAAGAGGTGTGTCACAATACTTTTGTCCATATAGTGTATCTTGAAACCTAGAATAGCATGCTGCCACTCTGATACCAGCTCAAACAGAATGTCCGCTCAAAAAATGTGTCACCTTACAGGTTTATAAAGAAGCACAGACGGGTGCAGCGCATTTCAGCTGATTACACTGTTAGGTAACAACTGGAGACTGCCTGCTTTAAAAGCGCATGTAGGTGGCTGCAGCTTTGTCTGAGAGGAGGCTCACAGTGTCACATTATCTCCCTCTTTAGGAGTTCCCAGGGAACTACAGAGGACCCAGCTTCAACCACGAGACATGGAAGGGATTGATGATTGAGGAAGTGCCAAGCAATAGGCCACAGGATTGATCGCCTGGTCTTCAGCCAGATTTGGCGACATTTGTCCTACCACTGGAACACTGACCTCCTACTTTTGTTCTGCAAACATGGGTGGGGGTTAGCCAAATTGGCACTCAAAGGGTGACATGCCCAGTGAAGAGTGCCCGAGAGTGTTATGGGCATATTCTACCCATGCCAGATGTCGTACCCATGATGGACTTGGTGGACACCAAACACCTGAGAAAGCGCTCCAAGTCCTGGTTGACTCTCTCAGTTTGGCCATTAGACTCAGGTGGGAATCCTAAAGATAGGGCGTGGCTGTGGCTCCCAAGAGATGGCAAATGGCTTTCCAGAACTGGCTAGCAAATTGTGGTCCTGACTCCGAGACCACAGAATACCATGCACTTGCATTATGTGCTGAAGGAGGAGGTCAGCAGTCACCTTGGCCCCTTGGCACCAAAAATAGATGTTTTCGCAAATTTGGTTCCAGACGTTGGCATCAAGGGTGATAAATAGGTCCGATTCCTGTTTTCTTGATGGCATTGATAGTGCTTTGTCAGAATGTGATATTATTCTATATATTTTGAAAGGAAGGTTTTTTTAGGAAGGGATGTTAATTAGTTCTGATGTTGAGGGGGGAAGATCCAAGTTATTTGTCTTAAACTTTAGTTTTGTTTGGATGGCTGATTTTAGTTGCAGATACTCAAAAAATGTTTACTCCCAAAGCCATACTTCTGGACCAAGTGGGGGAACAAGACCATAGTATTGTTATGCAAGATATTGGAGAAAACTTTCAAGCCTTTGAAAAGCAATCAACAAAAAACACTATGACTGATGTCCCATGGGAGGCTGTCATGCCCATGATGAAATCCTGTGAGATGTGGGGCTCTTATTCTAGGCACAGTCAGCGCAGGCTGTATGTAGGCCCAATCATCCTTGTCCATACTGGGTCACCAGAAATGTTGGTGCAAAATTCTTGTGTTCTGCTGGCCCCCAAGTGTGCCAAAAATAGGGATGTATGGTCCCAAGAAGGAATCTGAGGTCATACAGCTGCTCTGATATAATGTCTTCCTGGCAGTCCATCCCTGGGGTATGGTTCTGGTGGATTGGCTCAAGGATGGCCTACTCTAGACCCCAAAGTAAAGGGACCACTATTTGGGGAGAAGGGATTATAAGTTGGGGGGCTATGGTGCATCTGGGTGCCACTGTCTCGAGAGAGCATCTGTCTTGAGCTTCTTCATGCCTGGTCTGTATGAGAGGACAAAGCTGAACCAGGTGAAGGACTACCATCTGGTCTGCCAGGGGTTCAGGCATTTGGCTTGCTGAATATAGGTCAGGTTCTTGTGGGCCATCCAAATTAATACTTGCTGCTGAGCATACTCAAGCCAGTGTCTCCACTCTTGTAAAACCAGTTTCATGGCCCGGAGATCCTGATCTTGTGAGAGCATTAGGGGGGGATGCCAGGGACATGAAATACCATATAAATTGCCAGAAAAAGTTCATAGTGGCCTGTGGATGTGATGCCCGTGGTCCTCCACTCATTACTTGATATGCAGATCAGGTTATTCACACTGTGCTGGTCTAACTTAGAAAAAAATCTTGGCCCGCTGCAGGCACTCAAAGGTAGAGCTCATTAGGGGCAGGGAGTATCTATGGTTCTGAATAAAGGAATTGAACTGTGATAGTCAGTACAGGAGCAAAAACCTCCTCCTTTTTCAGATGAACTCAATAAGGCCTCTTTAATATAATCCTCCAGGGCTTTGTGCTTTGGAGGGGACAATGAGAACAACTTGCCTAAGGGTGGTGTATTTCCCAGAAGCAGGTTGATGGCACAGTCAAATGACCAATGAGGAGGTAAGGTCTAAGATTTTTTTAAGGCCTTTTTGACTTCCCTGTTGTCTAGAGGTACTCGAGATAGCTCTACTGGGTCAGAGGGAGGTGGATCTGGGGCACACACCATTGAGACAGTTCTGGGAGTATTTGGAACCCCCGACTGAAATGGACTTGGTAGACCAGTCAATCCACTGAGCCTGCCAATGTAATATTGGCACCTTTTCTCAGGCTTACTAATCCCTTTGTTATGTGAGGAAAGGTCTATCGGGCCCAATTGCATGGGCTTGGCCATCGATGCTTTGGAGTCTAGTTCACTGGAGGGAAGCATGAGAGTGTGCAGACTTCTGTTTTGGGTTATGCTGTAATACAGAGAACAGCGATCCCTGCATTTTTCACATAAGCAATTGTCAAGTCTAATTGATAGCTTGTATGATGCCTCTAAGAAGTCTTTGTTTAAATCTGGCAATTTTATTCATATCTGGCATCCCGGGTGTCGAAATGGTATTGTTAAATGTGCAGTGGGGTGGGATCACATAGGCCAAAAGACAAACATAATTTCTGTTACGGTACTGAAATTTCAATGAATATACTGGCTGTGGCATTGTTGTTTGAGATGCTAGTATTTTGTCTTGCCAGGTTTCCTTAATGTCAGATGACATATCATGGTCATTTTATTATTTAGTAAAGTAAATAAATTACATATTAATCCTTTAATTATAAGCTCACTTCATCAAAATAAGCAGAAATAAATATAGCATATAACACATGCAAACAATATAAAGACTCAGTATATGTTGTAGTGTGCTCATGCATCCACTTCCTGGATCATTTTATAATGAGCTATGTTGAACTTGGCTCAGTCTTAGAAGATTGGTAAAAAGATTGATTCAGATTGAAGCAGAATCAGGAAAGTAGCTGTTTGGTGATATATTTTGTCAGGGCATTTTTGTAATCACATCTTTGCTTTCAGACAGAGTAATTCCTTCTGTACCGTGAACTGATTGTGGATTTCCATAAGTCACTTTTCTGTACACAGATTTGCAAAATGACAAGCACTACGCTTATCCAGTCTTTGCTCTTTTTTTATTATTGTTTTTCCTCGGCACCACCACTGATGTGGTTACATGTCATCGTGAAGGAATAACTGGTACTTTCTCACCTGAGAACTCCCTCATTTCATTTTTGCCTATTTTTTCTCACACAGGCACATCTTTTATCTGCACAGCCTTACCAGGGTTTACTGTATCACTGCTGGAGTTCTTCCACTGTTCCATACTGCTTACCTTATTGTTAGCACAATTGTTATATTACAGTTGTTATTGTTGCCTTGTTAGTTTTACTCTTAGTTTCACTATTACCTTTAGCTCGTTTGTTAGCATTAAGTTTAGAAGCAGCTTTTTCATCAGGGTTTTCAGTATTCGTTTTTGCATTACCCTAATCAAGCAAATATTAAATATACTATAGTATATTTGATAGTAAATAGTAAATATGAAATATGAAACTCACCACTCACTGCATTGTTTCTCCTGTACTTCCTGGCCAGCTGGGTTGTCTCTGTCCAATGCCTGCATAATCAAAACAGCATAACCTCTCTGTGATTTCAGACATCACCACTCTGGTTGCTGAAGCACTTAACAACCTGCACCACCACTCCTTTTACCCATATTGTCACTTCCCTGACTGCAAGGAGCACATGGTCCACTGGGGCTCCACTATAAGGTACACACCTTACCATGTGTGACAAACAGTAGTTATTGGAATGTGCGGAATGCCATGGCCTCAGATGCCTCCTAAGCCTACAAGATCCCGCATGCTCTAAACTGTCCAAAGTCATTGCTCCACCTCACCACTCTAACATTACACCAATATTTAAAAAGAAAGATTAGAAACACAAACAGACAGACAGATAGACAGACAGACAGAAAGACAAACAGAGACATATAGACAAAGAAAGAGATAAAATGGGATAAGAGAGCAAGCAAGAGAGATGACAAGGAAGCGCACAGTCAAAGAACTGACAATCCATTTTGGGAAGAAATTCTCACAAACGTGCACACACACACACACACACACACACACTCATACAAACAGTGCTGTGCTCCATGCTGACAGATTTTTATTATCTTTCCTCTTTATTCTGATAATCTTTCTGATTATCGCTTTAAGCATCATATCTATAAGCATCATATCACTAATAATCCTCAGATTTCTGTGTTTAAAGAGGACTCGGCCTCTCAACACAATGAGCACTGAAAATATTAGCAGCGTGGCTGATTGTGGCTGATAGAAGGGAGGTGAAAATGTCATCCCCGCTTCTCGCTCACTCTAATGGACGATGCCTCTCCACACTCAGAATAAAAAAGATGTTTCTATCTGGTTAACGTGGTGCCCATAATGCGCTGCTGGTAATCTCAGAGATAAGACCCTTGTACAGGAACGATGAAGCAAACAGGTCATCTGTGGGGTCACAGGGGGCTAATGGTTTTTGCTGCCCTCTGGAAATCGCCATGCTCACCTCTCTGGGCAATAAGGGTAATAATTTTAAAAAGGCGTGTTCATGACACCTAAGAGAGGACCTTATACAGGTGTCATGTAGCCTTATGATGATGTGACATGACAAAACCAAACTCACTCGTATCTGGAGTCAAAGAAAATACAAAGCATGGCATTTAAATTTTTTATGTATGGCAATCCAGTACAAGTGTAGCACTAAACTGCATACTGTAAGGATTAGTCCAACAAGCATCAGATGTTATAAAGCTGCCATAAGTAAGGTGACAGATTTTTGCAGGCATAAAGCTGTTTTCACACTGACAAACATTCAAATGTCTAATATATTTCCTTTGACTCCAGATTAGTGTTGTTTGTTTTTGCTATGTCGCACCATCACAACAGAAGTGTTCATAAGACTACATGACACCATGTGGTTGGCTGGCTTCACGTGAAGCCAGCCAACCACATCTTCCGAACTGCTGCACATGCGACTCCAGGGGTGGCTAATGTCTCTGTGAGTTACTGGGAAGGGAGAAGGGAGTGTAATCACCCACAGTCTCTGAGATCACAGGCCAGTTTTGCTCTCTTGACCATGGGTGGCTATGGCATCTCGTGGTCTCATGGTGATAAGGTGAAGACAAAGAACCTTTTTTTTTTTAAATGTGAAGAACCCTTACCTAGACAAAGAACCATTTTAGGAAGAAAAGAACCATTAATTAGACAATATGATTCCCATCAGCCACTGCATCTGACCTGACCCGTGACTGTTTGTGTCTGATAAATGTTTTGGTTTAATGACTACTAGTATTTAAGTATAATTAAGTATATTTAAGTTTCAAATTTAAAGCTCTTTGCGTAATGTTTGCTTTAGGAAGTGAAGAAGGAAATGGAGAATCTTTATTGAGGATTTTTTTATACAATAAATAAATAATGAAGGTCATTAGTGAAAGTGTGTCAGTAATGACAGTGTCATGTTCTTGAAAATCTCATCTTCTCTGAAATTCTTCTGCTGCTTACACAAGAGTCTTGTAACATTTAAGGTTTGAAATGAGTGCACTGTTGCTGTATTGTAGTAGATTTGTGCTCTAGAACATTCCACTCTATAGAAAATGAGAGAACTCCGACACCTTCAGTGTGTGTGAAGAGGAGAAAAAGAAAATGACGTCAAGGCGGATCCATATGCTTGAGATTAATGAAGGAGTGGGTTGTGTGTGAGACGTATTTATGAGGTGAGACAGAGACACTGAGATTGTCTGTTAGGACTAAATAGGATCAAAGATGTAACTTAACAATATTCCCTCTCTCTCTTTCTCGCTCTCTCGCTCTGTATTCCATACAGGTTGCAGTCTGTCAGTGCCGTGGCTCTTAATTTGGGACACGTGCAGTGAGACAAACCAAACCTCATTGCTATTTAATGTCAGTGAATCTCATCCTGATTGTGGTGATGCAGGGAGAATCTGGGAGAACTCAAATTCAAATGATGTATCCGAGACCAGAACTGACTTCATAAATAAAATAAATTAAATCATATTAGTAGAGGCATATTTACTTCATCCTTCATATGCTGCACAGAATGAAAAAGGTTAAAAAAAAAAAAAGAAAAGCAGCAATAAGGAACAAACCAAAAACTGACCATATATACGTATATACATATATAATACATGACTATACTAAACTCTGTCCACTCGGTGGCCATCGTGGAACCCAGGCTCCTGTTATCTTGTACATGGTGAAACTCATAAAACTGAAAGGAATCAATAGTTTGACATTTCATACACAAAATATTTGAAATAATGTACCAGTCTGACAATAATTATGTAACTGATGTTTGATCTCTTGTTTCATTAACATACAGAAAAAAAAATTCCATATCAAACAGGTCAAAGGCTTGAAAATACCAACTATATTTACAGTAGTTTCCATGCCAACAGTGATCATCAGCCCAGAGAATAAGCTGAATGCTTATTGAATTACTACTTACTACATACAGCATGAGCACAAACCCTTACCCTAGGGCAAAACATAATGGCTTCTCACCCTATGTAGTGCACTATGCTGTATAAGCATAAGCAGATTATTTAGGATTTGTGCTAGAGCTAGAGATCTCATTAGCTAGCTCCCCTGAAGTTGAGATAATCTGGATTTTATGGTTTATTTCCATCTAAGCTGAAGTAAAAGATGTTATTAGTGATGTATTAGCCTAGAATTATTTAAACTGTGAAGGAATTGCAAGAAGGGCATGGGTAAGATGCAAAATGCGAAAAAAAACCATGTTATGACTTTATCAGACCTGTCAATTTTTATGCCTTTTGTGCAGGAGCTCTGCATTTTGACATCAGCTTGCACTAGTATGAGGTCAAAATACTGACTGTGTCCTCATCCTCCCTCTCCTAGGTGGCTCTGTCACCCTTCCAGGCTGCTGAGTGTTATGGGTGGGGCACTTCCTCTGGGTGGAGTATAAAAGAGAAGAGGAAAGTAAGATGGTGGACTCTCTTTATCCCTGTTCATGTTGTATCTTTTTTATGGATTGTTAAAGGTAAACTTGTATAGCATGTGTTAGTAGCTGTGGGCAAAGCGAGGCTTTGTGAAACATTGAAACATTTGAAGCGATTTTGATTGGAAGGTTTTGCAACAATCTGACACCTCTCTCCACAGTGACACCTACTGGCCACTTTTGCTATTGTCACAGGTTGATAAGCGTTATGTGAAACAACTCACTTCTTAAAAACTACAAATTATGCCAGGTCATCAATACATTGGATCAGTATATTTTGAGTCTGTTCTATTCTAGTCTACTCTATTTCTGAGAAATCACCATAGAAAAAACAAAGAAACAGAAGCGTTCACGTTGTCAGAGACTGTAATGAATAATAAATTCTTTTTATCTGTTGAGTTGTGTTTATTAATATCTGTGAGGCTATTTCTGTTATATTGGTATTTCAGTTTCATGTGAAAGACATGACATTTAAAAAGTTAAATGTCTCAGGCAGCAGCAGAAGACAGAACATGATGAGGAGGGAGAGAAAGCATCATGTAAACCCAAGCCTCTCCATGGAATGTACCACCGGCAGATAGAGAAAGTGGCTGACATCAGGAAGTCCTTTCAGTGGATAGAAAAACCAGGTCTGAAGGACAGAACAGAGGCTCTGATCATGGCAGCACAAGAACAGGCCCTAAGCCCCAGATCTGTAGAGGCAGGGGTCCACCACAGTAGGCAGGACCCAAGGTGCAGGCTGTGCAAAGCTGACCCTGAGGCCGTCCAGCACATAGTAGCTGGGTGCAAGATGCAAGCTGGGACAGCATACACTGAAAGGCATAACCAAGTGGCAGGAATATTGTACAGAAACATCTGCACCACGTATGGGCTAGAAGTTCCAAAGTCCTGATGGGAGACACCACCGAAAGTATTTGAAAACAACAGAGCTCCTTTGGGACTTCAAGTTCCAGACAGATAAGCAGCTGCTGGCCAACCAACCAGACATAGTGGTGGTTAATAAGGAGCAGAAAACAGCAGTAGTGTTAGATGTGGCAATCCCAGCTGACAGTAACATCAGGAAGAAGAAACATGAGAAGATCGAGAATGTCATTGAGAACCAATGCCTGAAGGAACAACTGGAACTTGATGTGGAAGGTCCAAAGTCCAAAATGTTTCCAGTAGTAATAGGAGCATTAGGGGCCGTGACTCCCAAACTTGGAGAGTGGCTCCAACAGATTCCAGGTACAACAACTGTGGTCGCTGTCCAGAAATGTGCAGTTCTAGGAACAGCTGAGATACTCCGCAGAACCCTAAAACTCCCAGGCCTAAGCTTGAGAAAGTCATACAGAAGTAGGGGATTGAGAAGGATTTATCTATATATACACAAAATCCTCCTCTCACCTCTCACCTCCCCTTGGGGGGTGGTATGTGAGTATGTCTTCCTCAATCTTGGGTATACGATATATATATTGTGAGCAAGGAGCCAGGACAACACACAGACAACACTGGAGACAAGGGCTTCAGGTACAGAATTCCGGTTTATTGTGGGCTGTGCAGAATACTCAGTGAAGGGAAATCGACGTGCTGAGGTGTGGGGGGAAAGCAGTCAGTGCAGTGAGGGGAAAGGTGCTAGTCTTAGTGCAGGAATCAGCTCTCATGTAGGTCCAGTGGTGCAGGGGAGCCGGAGCTAAAGTGTGGGAGGCGATGGTGCACAAAGAGGACAGCGGGGTTCCAAGAGCGATTCTCAGGGAGTGCGGTCTAGGGAGGTGTTCCAGACAACAGTTCTCATGGGGAGACTGGGAGGCAGTGAGAGAAAAGAGGGAGAGAGATGCAGACATCACATTGTATATACATATATGAGTGATTTCTGTACAAAGTGTGTGATGTTAATTATTAATTGTGTATTTTAACATATGTAAAACAATATATTTTGCTTATGTGACTGATGAATAAACATGCTTGTGTGACATGAGGAGTTTAAAGATTTTTATCTAAGAAATGTTTTTGTTAAACAGACTTGGAGCTCAATCTGTTCCTTTTCTTATTAACAATCTTCCCAGCCTTTGATAAAATACATTCACATGGAATAGAGGAGGCTGGAATGCATTAAAGCTGCAGTGTTAATTGGTAAAGACTGGGATAAACATTTTTTGATGCCAAGTATAGTACAGACTTCTGTAAAATGTTCCCAAAGGTGAGGAGTCCTTTTCCTAATTGGATTGATTTGTATCTTTAAAACTTTCATACAACTAAAGCATTCAATTCTACGAGCACGGAAACACCACGTAGTGGTTTGAATCAGTTTTAACTGCTTCTGTACCGCAGGCAGCACAGTCACATGGGTGTGTATAGAATGAAGCTTGGGTCGTCACTTGATCAAGTGACATTGGCACTTCAGTACAAGCTTTGAATCAGGGCTTTCAAAATCACTGCTTCATAGTTTCCAAAGCGATCTCCGGTGCTTCAGGTTCCCTGTTACATCACTAGTAAGTGCCATTTTCTTTTTCACATTTTCATAGTGGTGGGCAAAGCGAGGCTTTGTGAAACATTAAAACAATCGAAGCAATTGTGCTGGAATTGTTTCTAGGTTTCAAAACAATCCAAGACCCATCTCTGTGGTGACACCTACTGGTCACTATTGCAATTGTCACATCTTGATAATGCTATTCTGTGAAACTCATTCTAAACTGCTAATGAATGACATATTATGCCAGGATAACAATACATATGATCAATACATATTTCAAAGAAATCACCATACAACAAACACAAACAGTTGCTTGCCATAAAAATAGTAGCTCGCCACAGCATTGAAACGGCAGTATCGAGCGTCCCATACTGTCCATTTTCCTTGGTTTTGGTTCATTTGTGTATAGGAAAAATGGTTGTGTTTGTGGATTGTGGGTTGTGTGTATTGTCTTGGCTTTGCTAACTCACAGGAAAATGCTTTCCTGTGTGTTGAGTGTAATCTTTTTAAGTGTTTGTAGTAAAATATATACATTGTCTTAGTTTGTGATGCTGTGTTCAAGGTTGCCAGGTATCACCAAAACCCTCATCTCAGAACTGACTCAAAAAAACCTGAAACCATCCCAGAAAATTTCAGAGATGTAGAAAGTAATGTTTTCTTCCTTTTTCCTCACTATTTTTGTGGGAAACAAGTTTATGGTCAAGTGTGCAAATTCTTGATTTGTTATTGTTATCATCTGGCATGGCCATTAACCACCTCATAAACCACTTTTCTCTCTCCCAATACAATATATCTCACTAGATGGATGGATGGTTGTCTTTCCTTTGCACTTTCCCCCATATTATCTTTCTTATTGATCAGTTAGGTTATGAAAAGTGGAAAGTAAAGCACAATTTAAGGTATAATACCTGCCCATATGTCAGCGTAAGAAAAAATATCTTTTTTTTTCTTGTTTTTATCTTTTCTTAAAAAGATGGTACTTACATAATACATCTGCCATGTCACACAGTGCTCCTCTCTGATTATATGAATTATATTAATATAATTGGATTTTTAAACATTATGGGAAACATGCATTTGGTTCCTGTTAATTTGGGAATTAGGCGGCACGGTGGTGCGGTGGTTAGCATTGTCGCCTCACAGCAAGAAGGTCCTGGGTTCGATCTTCGGGTCACCCAGGGTGCCTTTCTGTGCGGAGTTTGCATGTTCTCCCCGTGCATGCGTGGGTTTCCTCTGGGTGCTCC